>JAOVVO010000269.1:0-98416 GCA_028564675.1 Onchocerca lupi
ATTTTCACCCAAAAAAAAAAAAAAAAAAAAAAAGGAAAAAAAGAGTGCAGATAAATGAACATTAAAATGATAATAGCATTTATTAAAGACTGCACTGCGATTTCAAACAGCAAAGTTCAAAATACGAAAATCGCATGTTACCATTGCTCTAAATAATAATTTATAAGATATTTTCTACCAAAAAAGTGCATAAAATCTAAATTTTGAAAAAAAAAATAAATTCATTTGAGACAGATATCACCTTATCAATAAAATTTGATAGTTCAGAAGGATGTATGATTCACAGCATGAGATGGGTTGACAAACTAGCATTTTTCAGTAATATTTGGAAAGTACAAAACGATAAACGAGAAAAAAGATAAAAGCAATGCGTAACAGGCTGTGAGTGTTTCGTTGATTGCTCACCAATTACTAATAGGACAATATGTCAGTGAATGATAAGGAAAGTTATTCTACAAAAAGTTCAGTTCACACGCATCGTGGAGAAAGTAGTAACTTTCTGTTTCTTATAAGCAGAATATACTGTTGTCGACAACTGTTGATTACTTATGGATGATGAATGACAAAGTTAATATATTGCTATGTTTCATGTCAAATTCCGACAAAAGTGAAATTGTTAAATTTTAACAGAGTTTGGAAGAAAACAAAAAACAAAAAAATAAAAAATAAAACGATTCACTCACATTATGAAAGATTTCGTAATTCAATCATTGTAAATATCAAATTTTACCATTAATTGATGAGGGATTTAAAATGCCTTCTGCATCAAATCTTTCATTGTTTGCAATTTGCAATTTATGCAGCATGCAACATGCTGCAAATGATCGATCACCTGCACCCATTCATATCAGTGTCATATTTAACATACCATCTTTTAATGGTTTGTTAATGAAGTTTGCAAAAGAGAAAAGCACTTCTGTTATCATCAGGTGACTCAGAGCAATGTCGGATTTTGATTATTAGTTTCAAATGAGTTGGGTAAATTATATACTTCTAACAAAACTTTTCAGGCTTTAGAGTAATGCCGTCGATATTACTATTTATACGAAGAATATTAACGTTTAATCGTATCACGTAATGACGCATGATCGCTACTAATGATTGAAGGCAACACATCACACATCAAGAATTTGATTTTTATACTGGCATAAATTGTCCGTTAAGACGATGAAAAAAGGTGTGTCATTTTAAAGTTTGACTTTTTTGATGCAAAAGTCAAAGCACCTAAGTCATATAAGAAAAGTGTGATTACTACGGATTGTAGAAATCTGTTGTGGAAATGAGCTGTGAGTAAATATTCGATCTATGGCCATGCCATACTAATACTACTCGAAATAAAGCCTTGGATCTCGACGAAAGTGATAACCAGCTAAGGAAAAATGAAAAATTGCTTAATTTCAAAATGCGATAGTAATCCTACGGGTATTAAATCGATGGGAAAAGTTGCTTACTAAAGCAATCAGCAACGATAAATCCTGAAGAAGTTGAGAGCATCAACAATTACAAATGATATTTGTGCAGTTGCTCATCACCAAATGAGAGTTTTCAAGGACATAAAGTTATAAAGGTGTGTATTAAAAAAAGCAGAGAAAAAGAGGAAATTTTCGGAATTAAATGGAGAAAATTTCAAGGATAAAAGAGAAAATTCCCTAAAAAAATAGCAAAAAATGCACCATATTAGTAAACGCAGAAAGGAAGGGAAGTTTATGTTTTAAGAAAAAAAGAGCGAACATTAGTCGTTCCTCTTAAATCTGAATATAAAAGAACAAGGAAAGGAAGAAAGATTTTTTGTCATCACAATAAATTCATATTATTCTAATCTGAAATCAAATGACATTCAGGGATGGAAGGACACATTGTAATAACTATGAGCAGCAAATTAGTAGTACCACAAATGAACGGCGAATAACGATTGCAATATTAAGTAAGAAATTATAAAAATAGTTACAGGATGATAACCTTTTCATAAATCAGAGAGAGCAAGTGATATTTGGAAATCTGGAAATAAATCCCATAAAAATTCCTTTTTATGATTTTTCATTTTTTACTTTGTCTATTGGCTGTTTGTCGGCCCGTTCCGTTCAACAACGGCCGTTTTATGAGTTCTCCCCAGAGGCTAACGATTGCAGTCATAGTCAAACTATCGATGATATACACAACTACTACTAGTCGACAATGATGGCGAAAAGGATTTTCACATTTGTTCGACTCTTCCAGTGATTATATGTCCCATCAGCTTTCATCATCTCTCAGTTCGTTGTAATTTTTGCATTCTAATGAGGTGTTCATATCGAATTTTGGAGTGAAAATTGAAATTGTAAAAAAGGGATTTTTGCCCAACAGAAGAAACTTTTCTCGTAATTTTCTTTACTTTACCAGTGCAATAAAATAATTGGAAAGCGTCGATGTTTTGTCAAAAATTAGCATAGTATATATATTTGGAAGGGATAACTTTCAATTTTCTGACATTTCATTTCAAGATTTTATTGATTCAAGGAGATTCTTAAAATAAGATGATTATGTCCCAACTTGTTACATATTTTTGAGAAAAAGCAAATGTTATTTCAACAAGAAGTGTACATTTGCAAAATTTAGGATGCAAAAAGCAATTCAATTTAAAACTTTTCAAAGTAAACATGGTGTAAACTAGAACTTTGAATGAAGTGGATACCAAAAAAAAAAAAAAAAAAAAAAAAAGAAAAATGACAATTCTCATTACTAAACTTCAAATCCATAAGAAAAGCTATTGATTATAACCATCAATTCATGATGAAAAGCTATTGAATATAACTATCATTTCTTGATGAACTGAATTGCTGGTAGATGTCTGAAATAAATTAAATCAATATGAATGGTATTGAATTGACCTGAAATAACGATAACATTACCATCAACTGAATTTATATCCTTTTAAATGATGACCCCTCTGCTCTGTTCGGCATTCTCCGTGGTGGTAGAAGAAAAAAAAAAGTTCCCAATAGTTCGGGAGATGCGATAGATACCATATGAAACGTGAGACGATAATTTACTAGTACCACAGTAGACAGAACATGTTGAATGGCTTGTAACATAAAGAATTAACCCAGCGATCAATCTACTTGGATATTTTCTAATAATCGCTTGGAATAAACGAAGAATCACTCTTCCATCAATCAATAAACGAAAGAAAAAAACACATCACGCATATATATATGAATGTTTTTTTCACTCTATACATATACATTTATTTATATATGCATAATGTATTATGTAAATTCCGTCTTTTTTTAAATTTTAAAAATGAAACGAAATTAATTTACAAAAGGAGGGGAGAAGGAGGCTGTTGTAGCACTCATCACAATGACCTCATTTATTGTGTGTACGCTTTCTTTGTTCGTTTTTTACTGAAAATTGTGATATTACCTTTTTTATTTATTGCTTGAGCGTTTCAATTATTCATTTATAAAAATAATTGAAATGAACAACTTGCAGATGAAATCATATATTGCGAATTGTTTTGAAATGATTTCGATGAACATTATATCATATAAAACTTGATTTTAATTAATTTGCTTGAAATTTGTTGTACTTTCATTCAGACGACCTCACTGAACAATCTATCTTTTATGTACATATACAAATATCTCATTATTTCATGAGGTGGATTTGCCGTTTGAACCGATTTATCAGCCAAACTCCAAATAGTCAAAGTTTGATTTGAAATAATGTCTATAGAAATGGGTCATAAATATACATGTGATTATAGCAGTGTAAAAGTATCAATCACAAAATCATTATCAGTGCAGAAATCAGTTTTGCCTCAAACGACTATGACTTATTGCCTTCAGTGGATTTCCGTTCAGAATTCCTGTAAATACTAAACATTTATTCTACATAGTAGAACAAGCTGCATTTTTTTGCATTATCAGAAGGGACTATGCAAACGAAAAATATCACAGTAATCTTTAGTGACTTTCTCCAGAAATGTTGGAAAATGATAAGTAGTTGAAAGTGGTGAAAATGTTCATCAAAAATGAGATGGCCTTTTCATATCAAATCAATTTCTGCTAGAATTATGGATAGCTATTCCAGATTCCATGAAGCAATCCTTTCACATTCATTAATATTATCTTCTGATAAATCTTTCAAATCACATCCCGTTATAATTGCTTTAATTAGCTTGCATTTTGCACGAAATTATGCCAAAGTTAGGTTGAGTTTCATGCTATTAGAAAAATTTACGATCGCTATATTCACGAACGCAGCATTCTCTCAAGTGAAAGACAATAAACTATAAAAATCCTGCTGAACTAAAATAATGAAAATAATTTTTACACAACAAATATTAAAATAATAGGAAAAAATTACATTAAAATTCAAACGTATCTTTTTAGCAATATTAAATTGTCACCTTTATAAAAGCTAAACTTATTTTTTCAATGAAAAAATTTTTTTAAAAATTAAAAAACAAATGAATATGACGACCTAAAAGAAGCAAAAACAAGTAATAATAAAATATATTACTAAAAAAAACAAAAAATGTGATTTTAAAGTTTAAAAAAAATAAAAAAATAAAAAAGAAATATTAACGTAAATCTTCGTAATTTTCCTTTCAAAAGAGTTTTAATTTCTACATCAGTAGGAACAATATTTGACTATTTGGGTGTAATTTTCTTTCAGTTTTTTAATGCTATTTTGATGCCATCATCTTTCAACTATTCATTTGGAAATGCCTCCATCTCAGATTTCATTCTAATTCATGAATGTTCATATCCAAAATATCGATAACAACTCTGATAAAATAAAATATTGCCATATTTATTTATCAGTGCAGTGGGATGTCTTTTCCAGTCGAAAATGGCATAAATGGGAGTGAAAGTTTAATTGCATATTTCAGATGGAGTACTATGGTTAGTTTCATATTTCAATGCTTATTATCTATGCCTCAAGCTTCTTCTTGACTTCTGAGAACGATAATTGGTTGATAAAAGAGAGACACATATAAGTCAACTAAAAATGATCCATTTATTTATGAGTGAAATATGAATAATGAAAATGATCGATTCAAGGCATCATTCATCATCTCATCGAATTCCGATTTACTTGGAAGCGTTCATCTCTATACTTTTGATTCATCCGTCGAGAGTTGAACACAAATATAGCTCAGAGATGGATTTGTGTGCCAGATGATTTCTTAAAACAAAAGTTACTAATTCTGTTCATAGAATTTAATCATTGCTCTATTTGAACTCTAATATATTTAGTACATATAAAGTGATGGGAAACCTTGACCCAGTGACCTGAATAAATCAAATGAATAATGAGCTATTGCATTGAGCATCGAAATAATAATTTGCAATAATCTGATTAGAATCATATATTAATTTTCTAATCATGGATAAATATTAAACATTGCACTGGCTTCTCACATTTCAGTTTTTCATCGTAGTCGATATATTTTAAGATATGCATACGAATAGCACTGATGTGATAAAATCGCTCATAAAGATAAGCTATCATAAATGAAACCAACAAAAATTAAGACTAATTGTGCTAAATCATCGTTGGTCAGAATATTTTCTACATGTATATTCCAACATTCTAGATCACTTCATGGATTAATAGGAATTATTGAAAATTGATATCACAATGAATTTTTATTAAAATCATCGATATTCAGTTGTATCAAAATGCTTTCTATTCAAAGAAATAGCTACAAATATTGGCTTGTTGGACATATTTGATTTCAAAGCTATAAATTTCGAAATTTCACCAACTTTTCAAGATATTTATCAAGTCATTGTGATTATTTATTTCTTTTTTGTTCTACATGATTGAAACTAATTTCTCTGTATTATCGGATCTTCAAACACGTTCCCTACAATATGTGACAAAAAATACCTTTATTTTTTATTTTAACAACTGGGTAATTTTTGTGGCTATGATTGTCTTTCCAAGAAATACGCTTAATGAATTTGCGGATTAAGGACTTGGATATATTTCTATTAATTTAAAACAAAGTAACCGCGATTTTCGTTTTGTTGAACTTCGCTGTTCGATATTGGAATGCAATCTTAGATGAATGTAGCTATCATTTTAATGTTTATTTATCTGTATTGATATTTTTTTTTTGCCGGGAACTTATGTTTTTGTTGTTGAATTAATTTTAGAATTGATATTAGACAAAAAGTGAATTAGAGTGAATTTTATATGAATTCAAAATAGATTGTAAGCTAAGACAACTCATGATATCTAGTGTATTTGGCCCAAGAAGTTCTGCGAAGAAAATGAAGATCGAGAATGTAGTTTGACCGGTCATCTGGAGTTGACAATGACCATTAAAAGTAATTATTGAAGTTGATCTCTCATAAATACATGAGATTGCTGAAGAATTCAATGTCACCCACTTAAGTCGGTCATTTGACACTTCAGCGAGAAAGCTCAGTAAGTGGGTTGATCTCATGAACTGACCGATGATCAAAAATTGTCGTTTTAAAATGTCTCTTTTATTTTACGCAAGCACAAAAACAATTTCTAGATTAGATTGCAATATAGAACGAAAAAGGAAGAAGCATCAGAGTGCTTCGCGGAATCAAATTTTGGCCAAAAAATGAATATGGCCATTGTTTTGTGGCCAATTATCACTACGGCTTGTCAATCTTGGCGAAGCAATTTTATCCGAGAAGTATATTTAACATATGCATTACAATGTAATCGGCACTGATCGACAGAAAGAACCCAATTCATCAAGATAACGCTCGATCAGACATGAGGCAAGTAGCGTTTCAGAAGTTGAACAACTTGGACAACGAAGTTTGTCTCACCCGTCATATTTGTCAGAGTCGGAATTTCCGCCAATCATTACCTCCTTCTGGATCATTCTAACGGAAGAAATATTCCCACAATGAGCCCAGAATGCAGAAAGTGCTTTCGAGAGTCCATCAAATGTCGGGTAGATTTCTATGCCACAAGAATAAACTAACACCATTGTCAGAGATGGATTGATTGTGACGGTTTTTACTTCAAATTGATAAAGATGTGTTTGAGCCTAGCCATAAAATAAAAGTCACTTTTAGAAATACATCTCTTACCAATTTAATGGTTTGATAGTAAATATCAATTTAACGGCAGCAGCATAATAATTTTACTGAATTCTATGGACTTTTTTCGAGAACTTAATCTTAGCATTTGATTTACAACTCTTTCTATTTTCTCTACTTCACAATGTAAAAATATTGAGAAAAAACAATCAATTTAAGTGTGGAAGTATTGCGAAGTTCCAAGATTTAACTTGAAGTAACTTGAGAAATTTCGGAGCACCATCCCACACTACTTATGTTTTAATAACCCACAGTTTTCAATTAGTGCAAATTTATTTAACTTGGTCCTTTCAAAAATTTCTAAATTGATAAAGTTTCAAATCCCGTATTTCCATAAAATATAAAATTCCAAAAAAAAGAAATTAAGAAATATCCCATAAGAAGCTAGAATATCCCGGAAACCCATCATTATTCTGAATTTTTTTTTGCACAACTATTCAAAATTTTTAAATCTTAAAAAGTAATTAAACAAATTTTTTATATCTTCCAAAGATTTTAATAGTCCAGAGAAAAAAAAACGACTTCCCTGATGCGCTTCAGTAAAGTAATATTGGATAGTCAATGATGATCTGTTCTTTAATCAATAGAAATTCACAATTTTATTCCAAACATGCCATATAAACAGCATTTTCTATTTAAAGTGGAAAGTTTTAAATCAGCAATATAACTGATTTACTACACCAAACAGTCTCTATGAAATCGATGTTTATCTATAATTGACAATAAAATAGACCATGGATCTCTCTATTCATATCTGGCATATATAACATGAGCAAGTGAAGTACGAGAACTTTTCATAATATTCAACTTTTCTCAAGAAGTGACAGCAAAGATTAATCGAAATAATTAATCAAAATCAAGCAGTTATTACAAGCTGTAACTCGCGATTGTAGAGTTTTTGCACCGGACGGAAATTCTTCATTATATGTCCTGTTTTGTCATGCAAATTTCGGAAGAGTGCAAGCTGAAAAACAGGAACATTACAGTATCTCTTGAAATTGGTTATAGATTTTGAGAATATGAAATTTTCCTAATTGAAAAGAGTAGAAAATTCTGAATCAAATTAAAATGCGATCATAATTAGTAAGAATAAACAACACTGTTCACATATTAATACTTATTCGTATAAATAATTTATGAGAAATTGTCTCAAGCAACCATTATCTCTAATGCTTCGATTGATAGAAATTTTTTGATGCTTATAGTAATTTGAATTCCCAATTAATATATTTATAAGAAACATCTAAATAAAAAGATAAATCTTTCAAGCATTTAAGTACGGAGATAGAAAAAAACTATAGAATACGATAAAACATAATTAGGACAAGAATCCGAAAGAAAATTAAAATGCGTTCTATTTTTAGAGCAGTTATGTTATATGATCACGAATTGGAGAAATAGTGATGAGAATAAGAAAAAAATTTTTCTCATCTTCTAGAGCATTTTTTAAAAAATAAAGAAAAAAGGAAAAATGTCAACACAATTCAAACTTCATAAAGATAAATTTTTGACATGAAAGTTACTAAAAACGGTAAAAAAAGTCGTAAAAATCGATAATAACAGAAAGAAAATAATGGCGAAAAATACCTGAGATTTGGTGATGACAATGGGTTCAGTGAAAATGGTCCAAGTAACGACCTCAGAGCATGGTGGCGTGGTTAAAGATCCCATATATCGCCAAAATGACTTTCTGTTTTTCGGCAGTTTATCATCCAAAACAATTTCTTGTATTGGCTGGCTTTCTGCTGTAAAAAAGATCAAATTTTCGTCAGCAAAAATAATAAAAGTTTCCAGGAAATAGATCGCAAATTTCAATTAGTTTCATTAAAATATAATTTCATAATTTCTAGTGGAATCATTCATCTCTAAAAGGTTGCAATATACTTAACTTTTGACAAAGAATAAATGGGATATTTTGGAATGCTTAACAAAAAGTTAAGCATTCCAAAATATCCCATTCTGCTAAGTGGTGATTCGTATGTTTAAGAAATCGCTTAAAAGGAAGACATAATATAAGAAACACGACTTCAAAAAGAATTGAACTCTCATTGAACAAATTAAGCTACTCAAACTTTAAGAAAAATTATGAACATAAGCATAAATTTTATCTGCTGCATATTCGCCAAAGTTATTTCCGAGTTATTTTTTTCTTCGCGACCATATTAAAGAATTCAAAAGTAATACTGCAGTCTTTGCAGAGACTTCTAAATTGAGCCATAAGCCTTTTGGCTTAATTTATAGGAAGTTGAAATGTTTTCTCCAATAAGATATGGAACTCTATTATTTGCGGAAAACTAAAGTGTGACACTTAAAATTTTTATTTATCGAATGATATCCTGAAAATTCACTCAAAATTCATTATCAATGATGATGTTTAATAACAAACTTGGATCGATTATTTTATTGAGAACAGCGCATTCTTGATGCAAAGCCTTATCGTCATCACCAAGCACAAAGAACACACCAATAACGGCTATCTTACTCGGATTTGTGAGGCCTTCATGGACAAGGTGCAACTCTGCTGGATAGTGCAGACCAGCTAAGGTGTGCTCAGAACCTAAACAAAACATTTAGGTATATTTTTAATGCTGTGAGTGTGATGGAAAAAGAGATGATCCGAATTCAATCAATCTTCGCATATAATTTATGAACTTTTCTTGAAAACCATGACATTGTTCCAGGAAAGTTCAAAAGAATGCAATAATTTACTTGGATCATCTCACATGATTTGACTGATACAGTTTTCTAAAGTCTAGTACCTAAGTCAAGTAGCAGTTCGATTTATTGACAAATATGAAGTAATTTGCATGGAATTATTGCGCTTACCTTCATTATCGTGTAATCCCCAATGAAAATGGTACTGTACGAAACGATAAGTCTGGTCAAAACCGCCACCTTGAATTTCTGGCGCACTATTTTCAAAGTGAGGCGTCACTTGCACTAAAAATAGTACTACTCGAAAATCAAGAAATGTTGTTGAAGCATCTGATAAAAACTAAACATAAATACAGAACGACTTCTGAAACTTACTAATAATTTCAAAATCAATCTTTATGAAATGATCTGGTTCCAGAAATATCTCATTATCTGGACTATTTCACTTAAAAAAATTTTCCCCAGACACAATGGAATTATTCATCTATTGCGACAGAGTTATACCGATAGTTCTTAAGTCCCATGCTTAATTATGAACAGTGAAGCATTAAGTTGTACAGTTAGATGAGTCTTATATTGATGACAGGATCTCAACGTTTGGTTCATCCCACAGCGCCAGTTCTGCTTACCAAAAATGGCCCACTTGGAGCACACATTCAATGTCTATGCTTCATTCAAGCAAGCAAGACGTCATACTCATTGAAAGTTTGAGAATAGGTTGAAGACGTTTCGTCCCACAATTCCTCTAATCATTCGCTTTACCGAATATAACTGCTTTATTACGTACTCCAGCTATCCTGAGGGAAACTTCAGAGGGAACCAGCTACTAGATAGTTCGATTAGTCTTTCGCCCCTATACCAAAGTCAGACGATCGATTTGCACGTCAGAATCGCTTCGGACCTCCACCAGAGTTTCCTCTGGCTTCATCCTGCTCAGGTATAGTTCACCATCTTTCGGTTTATATTAAAAACAATCGTATTAATTCTCTATTCGAAAAATCATGATATTATCCTCTAAATCATTCTATTTAATTCATTCATCAATTCAGTCGTGGTTTAAACCGTCAAATACTCCATACGATGGTCTTAATTGTCTTGAAGTTCTCTGCATGACAACTTCACTTATACGACAACAGTATCTTATTACTTCAATTAGCAAAATAAGAAAATAAAAACAAAAAAGGCGCCATAATTTCGGCGATTGAACGCCTTAATTATTTATGAAATAATTACTTCAATTAAATACAATCTATGAGCGTTGAAATTTTAATGATTTAACTACATTCCCTTGGATGATTTATCTGACATGTTAATGCATGCATGCTGGGCAGAAAAGTGTGTAGTAATAAAAAGAAGAAAACTAGCATTCAAAAAAAAAGTTGGAAAAAAAATTTACCAGAATGCCCATTATTGACAATTTCACCCTTTAATTTCACATCATAATTCAGAAATTTAAGCGGATCTACAGTAATATGTTTCATCAAACTTAAATCCAAGTTTATCGGTGACTGATTATGACCATCAGCATTCGGCCAGTATTTTGGGCCTGAAATAACTAGAAGAATAAGAAATATGAATTAAGAGAAACAGTATATTTCGAATTTTTGGAACTGGAAGAGTAATCAGTATGATATAAGACAAAGTAAGATTGCATAGAAAGCATAATGAAGCAAAATTGCGGATTTGCTAATAATAAAGAGTTCATTGCTAAACTCATTATTTTTCAATATCGTACAGCAGTGATGTTTATTCTTCATTTTTCATCGTGTTCTCTTTTTAGAGCTTCTGACTCAATTTTCAACTGTATTATTTTCGTTTTTAAAATCTTATAATAAGAATGAAAATTTCAGGATTCAACAGTATATCAATTTTAAAACTTCATTCTATAATTTGAAAGTCTTATTTTCATCAAAGCTTCGTAAAAATAAAAAAAAATTGTTCATGAGAATAAAAAAAATACCAAAGTTTCGTGAGAATAAGAAAAAAATCATCACGAACTTGCAAAAACTCACCGCATTTTCCTTCTTCGCAATAATCCCAATTCACTGAAATAAGTTAATGTTGTTTGAAGAACGATAACAAATCTTGAATTAAACCAGAATTGCTATGGAAAGAACAACTATTATGTATAAATTGTACCGATCCAACTGTTCTGTCAATATTTAAGGTCCCATTGAATTTTGTAGGGAAGAGAAATAATTCAAGGAAGAATCTGTTTCCATGAATTTACATAAAAGCTTACTCGGACAAATGAAGAAACTTCAGTGACAAACTGTGGTAAGAATTAGCTCTCTCTCTCTTCCTCGATATGCTACAAATAGTTTCGTGAAGAACGACAAATTCAACGAAAAACACTTCATGATATAAACAGTTTTACTGCAAATGTTTGCAAAATTGATGGGAAAAAGTGTATATGAGTAAGAATATTCCTATGGAATCCACAAAATTTTATAAACTTTACACAGACAACAAACGTGGAATTAGTCGAATGTAACGCTAGAAATGACAAGCGTTCATGAATAATCGCTTGCAACATAAAGAATAATCTAGTGATCAAGTTATTTGGATATTCTCTAATAATTGATTATAACATAAATGAAGAATGTGCGCAATCTTCTGGATGGCATGACATCGCTTCCGAGAAGTGACTATCTGAAGATGAGAAGGAGGAAAACATAGAGAAGTCTGTAAACAAGATGAGTGTCTGGACTTGAGATGAGATGAAGGAGAAGTGCTTGCCCTATCCAAATTCGACTCAATTCAATTCGGCAACAGCTAACAAGACAGAGTATGGCGGTGCATTGCTAGCTGTCAATAATAATTCGGTTTGTGATCATAATATATCGTCCTCTTCGGAAGGGAAAAAGAGTAAGTTCGTCCATCAAGTTTATAAATTTTGCTGAGGACTAATAATAACATGCAGTGGGATTAATAAACATACAATTATTGGTGACAATTTGGAGATACTGCCATATTTATAATGACCCTCACGGATGATGGCAATATGAAAATTGATAGAGAAGTGAATGACAATCTATAAACAAATATACATGTATCCTGATCGTGAAACTTCGTCTATTCATGTAGACATAATGCGACTGTCAATTTTAGTGTTATTAGTGTGATGAAATTGGGGTTAATGTGATTAAAATTAGGATGATATTGATCATCTTGTATAACGTCATCTTTGAACAAATTCACAACAAATGGCAGTATGGTTAAATCTCCCTCGTTGACCCAAAAAAAAAAAAACTCTTTTATTGATTATTTCGTTATTTTGCTATTAAAATCTATCAAACAAAGACATTATGCAATCCTAATAGTTCTCGAATTTCTTGCATTTCATGCCAATAGGCGTCTAATTGACGGAAGAATTGAAATGAATGGTTGCTGAAAGGGCCAACATTCCTCTCAACTACTAATCTAATGGGCGATGGAAGGAACTTGTCACTTTTCCTATCCGACTTCCTTATCAGTGTCCGTCCTCTCAAATGTCACATATGTAAACATACGCACACATTTGGGCGTTTATTGTCAGCTTAGTGAAAGGAGACGATGATTCATTGTTTGTACAGATGACATGCTCTTTCATTCAGTTCATCGAACGCTTTAACCATCTTATTGATGTGACACGTTTGCTACTCTTTCAATTTACCTATCTTGCAGTTTCGTTTTTCCTTCCGATTATGTCTGCGGCATTTGTAGCACATCAATTGTTAAGTGTCACATGTCACGTCACGCATAATGGCAAGCCTTATCACTTATCATCTCCAATTATCAAACGAACAAATGAAGTAAGAAGATGAAGAGCTCGAAATAAGACAGACAATGAAACATCCTTCGGACGTGTCAATTGATGTCGAGAAAAGCATAGATGCACAGACGTATAAAATACACAGATACATAGAGGAGATTGAAGTGAAATAAATGGGGGAAATGAAGTGAGGTGAAGAGACGTTTGCAACTTAACTGGAGCATATCTCCGCAATGCCATTCTTGTTCAAACAATACTAGCACGTTGAAGAGCGGGATGAAATGGTGGGACGTAGAGTCTACACATCTCTCACACTTGTTGCACTTACTGCACAATTCGCTAATTGCACGGTTCACTAATTGCACGTTGCACGACTCACTTATTGCACGATTCACCTGTGAATCATTCCGGTGATACGTTGATATGAATAGAAGATATGCGCTGCTAACCAACGTTCTCCCTATATCGAATCTCCATTCTGTCATTCGTTAGGAATTCTGTTTTTATTGATCAAAATTTCCAGTTGGTTGCAGAAATTTGGATAAATAAGTGAAATTCTGCAAAATAAATAGATTTTTCTATTGCTTTGTCTAGTATTTTTGAATTTATTAACTTTTCGGCGTAATGACTTTTTTATGACATTAATGACACGTTAGATTTTATGACACTATTGTGTTAGTTGAAGCATCATAAAATGCATTGTAAACATAAAGATTTGTATAACATCAAAAGAGAGATTTTTTGAAAAAAATACTGAGTTTTTGCTCGTGATTGAATGTTTTTTCCTTTATAACTTTGCAAAAATTGATTAGAATTTGTCAGATAGGATGAACTGAAATGATGAATTAAGAAATTCTGTCAACTGTATCATAATTACTTAACGTTAACTACAAGTGACGAAACATTGCAGTGAAGATTTTGAAAAGATTATTCTCATTTCTGGTTTCCCTTTCCTTTAGAATTTTAATTTTCTTTGGCTCCTTTTTATTAGAGCGAATTTCCTCAATTTGTTTGTTATTCTTGCAATAATGCTGTTTATAGGAAGGAATTAGGATTATCTTCAACTTGTTAAAGTAACTTTTCAAAAGAATGCGATACAATAATGAAATACACGTGCTTCTCAAGTTCGATAACTCGGAATCCTTGAATAGCGTAATGAAAATTGGATGGCAAAAGTTAGATGAAAAAGATAATTCCTAATATTCATTTGAAATGTAATTCCAAATATTATACAAACAGTTCATGAGATCATGGTACATTTAAACATGAAGAGTAAACAGACTAACATTTGAATTCTGTTTATTCAAAAATCAATACCGATGTGTTCTGTTTGCTAACAATGATAGATGATAAAGGCATTCTATGAAGATGGAAAACTTGTACAGCTATATGAATGGCAAACATTAACAAGTGATCTTTCATTTTTGATGGCTTGAAAAAAAGCATGGTAAAAATTTTCCCATTTATTAAATAAATCAAAGTTTGCACAGAAATTCTGTTAGTTCAACATGAATACGTAGCACAGTTGCTCAATTGGAATTTCAATCTCATCATTTCTTTCGCTTTGTTTAAACTAAAATTTCCAGAAAGTGCCATAAATTAAAAGAAAATTTTTTTTAGTTGCAATTGTTGGGTTCATAGCAGTAACATATCCACCAAGACTTTCGTTCACTGAATGATATGAATGGACGGAGTCGAGAAAAATGTGACCAATATCTATCTAATTTTAATAAAACTGGTTTGAAGAACAATTATCACAGATCGTGCAAATTTAATGCTCAATTATCATGGATCGTGCAAGAAATAATTCTAGTCAGATCTCATTTACGGTAGGTACTTAACTCTACCCATCCGAAATTTTGTCGCAATGGTTTGCACTTTTTAAAAACCCCTATCTTTTTTCTCATCTTTTTATAATCCAGAACAAACCTTAACTTCAATTTCTGAGTGGGCTAATGACGTTCTTATCTCCTAAAATATTCGTGCTTTTGCATAGTTTTTTGAGTTCCCACATCAATATAATCACCATAATATTTGCCAATCATCAACATCAATCATTGGGCATCCAATCCTAATTACCACATACATAAGTTGGACCGACAATGGTATTTCAGTTTAAAAGAATTTATTTTCGAACTGACACTGAATCCTTAAAAAAGACTTTATCAAAACAGTAATTATTGAAAACATTTCTTGACATGAAATTGGTAAATTCAATTTTACTCAACTGTTGCTTTACAATTTTCATTCTTTGCACATGTTTGTGTTGATTGACAACTTCGATCAGATGTAGGAAAAACATTCTGATATTGCATTAAATGCAATAATCGTCACATAAACACTAGCATTAGAAGTACAAGCTTCAAAAAAAGAATAAAAACGGATACAACATAAATAAAAAAGCAAAAAAGAGAGTAATTTATGACTGATCTCGAACATGTGCGACCTGAACTGCTTCACCTTCTTCGCATTCAAACATATCATGTTTCCATACTTCATCAGTTGGATTTTTTTCAGAGCGTTTTTTATGAAAAGAACTGTGATTATCATCATGAAGGACATCATCGCTTCTCCGCACCTTAATTCATCATTATTATTAAATACCATGACAACCTAATCGGACTAAACTATAAATTATCTCCTCGATTGTATTAACTGCCGAAATTTTTTCTAATGGTAAAACTCAATAATGTGTTCACTGGATAAAAATAATGAACAATGTCAACAAACAAACATTTATTTCATTTCAAATATCTCTCAAGAAATCACTATAATTATAAAATTATTCGATATACTAAAGCTTGTTTTGAAAATTCGCTTAAGTTTCACGAGCGTTTCATCGAATGAAAAATGATTACATGGAAGGGAATTTGAATCTTATGATTCAAAATCCCTTTCAAGAAATCAACTGATTATAGAATATATAGCAGCCGATGTCATTATATGCAAATTTTGTGAAGAAATAATTAGAGTGAATGCAAATCAAATATAATTTCAAGACAGAATAAAAGCAAATAATTTCATTAAAATGTTAAGAAGACAACCAGATGTTTACTGAAAATGCTTATTCTTTTCAGACAGTTAAATCATAAAACCTGATATAAAGACAAAAAATTCAACAAGAAAGTGACGAATAAAGATAATTTACATATGACTAAAAAACGGAAGGAAATGAATTCATAGCATGAATTATCTTGCATTTATAGTATAAGATTCTACTTGGAGATTAAATAATTAAACGAGAAAAGTTTTGTTAAGATCGATAAATTTATATGAAATACCTTTCGAACATTTCGCCAACCAACTGGTAATGACTGCCAACCACTGTCCCCAGAAATCGGATATCTTGACCGAGACGTGCGTACTGGCTTTGTAGTTCGATCGTCATGCTGCAAAATCAGACATGAGTGCAACAAATAATCTTAGGAAAGTCAATAAAAAAGAGATATTAGAACGGCGACAAATTTTAAATTTAAAGAAACACTATTTAGCTGACTGTTTTAAGTGTGCTTCTAATAATTTCACAGAATAAGATATCTAATAACACATCAACAGATTTTATTATTCAATGCAGTATGCCTCTCGATGATCATACGGCTTCATACCAAAGATATGAATGTATTTTCTGAAGTTCAACAACATTTACCGCTAAATTACACGATATTGGCAGCCTTGCACAAGAGAAATTACCGTAAAATAAAAGCGTCCTGTAGGAACTTTACATGGGTCAAACAGATTCATCACCGGCTTTTCTTCATTGTTTGTCGATTTGCTTTGCTCACTACTTCGCCGATAAGACTGCCGACCATTACGTCCTGCAAAATATGAAGAGTCTTGCGGAAAGTTTTTTGACTGAATAATGAATATATTGTTAAAACACGATAAGAAATCACATCTAATTTCCAAAATCCGAGAAAAAAATCACAGACACAATTAGCCAGCAAGATCTGTACGAAACAAACTTTTATACAGAAAACTAAAATCATTTAGTATTTTGCAGCCTGGATTTATGACTGGTCCTATAAGAATTAAAAAAACTTTTCAAAAATAGAAAAATAAAAGTAACTCTTTATGAATAATTCTTTTCTAAAAGAAACTAATCAATTTTTGAATATAGAGAGAAATGAATAAAACCAACCATATTGTGCACGTTGATCGACCAAGTCGCCTCCTCCAATGCCGCGTCGTAGCGGATACATCGGAGTGCGACGATAGTCCATTCTGTAAATAATATTTATTTTCTAACCAACATTCGGCGCACATGTATATATGAAGCCACAAACTTGACAAAACGACTCCCTTTCAGCAACGTTAGCAAAAAAATAAAATAAGCAACCATGCTGATTTGGGGCTTTCCCTCTCAAATACGTGACATCATATATATCGAAATGTCACCAATCGTCCACTTACCCTTGTCTCATTCCAAATCCACTGAAATAAAAAATGATGAGCAATAAAAACAAATCAATAGGAGCAACGAAAATTTTTGATTTCTCTATTTTTTTTATTAAGTTCATCATATGTCAAGCAGAGCTTACCTGTTTCTTGAGCCCCATAATCCACGTCTATCCATTGTGCCAGCAAACTGGCGATGCTGTATTCTTTCCGAACGATTCTAAAATTACATCTTGAAATCACTCAATTTGAACTGAACTTTCTGGACAAATAAAACTATTCAGGATATATTCTGTTCCCACTTTGCACAGCTTTATGAATATGAATCATTGATTAGACTCATGAGGATTTGTTTCCTTTTTAATAGGTCTATATGTGAAAAAACTTCTAATCTTGACAAAGTTTCCGAATACACATTTTAATGTGTTGGTACGATTCAGTTATTGGTATTAGAATACTATGATATGGCTACAGAAAAATTATAAAGAAGAAAAGTGATAAGTTCGAAATTTAGTTCGACGACTACTCAATTTTTAAACCTTATTTTACCGAACTCTCTACTCCTAACATACTTTTGTAACACTCTAAAATTATCGTACTTTTTTTTTAAATGAATATAAAAAAATCAGTTACTTGAATGCCATCTTTTCCTCGATTTCCTGAAAACAACTGCATTGAAATGGTCTGTATTTAAAAAACAGTATGTCATTAAAATTACAAAGCTTCTTAACTCAGAAGCATAGAACATCCACACTGACCAGATTAGAAAATATGAAATAAAATTTCAGTTTTGAAATAATTAGTATTTCTCTTTTTAAATCTAATCTCTTGTTGATAGATAATTGTATCTTAAAATCCCAGAAACCCGTGCAGTCAAAATCCCAACCATTAACTGTTTTGTCATAAGTTGTGAAATTACTAGTTTGAGAAATTACTGAATTAGAGTATCATGGAAAAATAGAAAAAATTTTTTCGGAAGAAACATTTTTAACAATCTTGAAGTGCCAGTTGAAAAAAATGCAGATTAAAAAATATAGATTAAATGATAATGCTCACCAAAACAAATAAGAAAAAATGCGAGAAAAAAGATGAATATCTCAATATATTAATCAACAATTTCAAATTTGTGTTTCCATGAAAGCACCTAATAGTGGGATATGACTAATGCGGCAAGAAAAAGGTATTTCAGAAGTTACATTGATAGCTCTAGTTAACCTGTCTAATACAGAGAGAAACATCGTCAAATTTTAGTTGATTAAATGAAAAACACAGTTCTTTAAAAGTTTTCCTACAGCAATTTTAATTTCCTATTATTGCAAACAGAACACAAATCGTGAAAAGATAGAAATTCAGAGCATGGAAATATTACTTAAAAGAAATTCAGAGCATGGAAATATTACTTAAAAGCATAAGGTATAAGTTAATAGCTAACCTGTTTTAGACTGTCGCTCCTTTTGACTAAGTGCTAATATATCAAGTTCATTAACTGGTGACGGTTTCGATTTTCGCAAGGGTGGCGAGCGACGAATCACTTTTTTAGAGGGTACAACTCTAGAAGAACTACCGACAGTAGTCTTCCTCGGAGTCCTACTGCGATAACTATTTTTTCTGTGATGAAGTCGCTCTTGCCGGCTGCTTGAGCCATTCCCCAACGATCGCCCCAACCTTTCACTTCTGCTCACTCCCGAAGACCGACCTTTTGACCCCATACTTGATGCAAACACACTTACATCTCTTATTTTACGCAACGAGCACGACTGAGCCGCCATGCAACACATTTGTTCCACGCGGTATTCTTCAATTCCTTGAATCGGAGAATTCACGCAGGAGTTATATTTCTACTCGTCGTATTCATTTATAATTTTGTATTCAAATGACGAGTTTGTTAAAGGGATATACAGGTGTAATATTTAGAAGGATGATCTACAATTGAAGTAATCTAGGAAGATTAATTGATGGGACTAATTGACTGGATTACTTTGTTCGGATTTTATATGGGAAATCATGAAATTGGTGCTTTTATCTCTTTTATCTACTTGCTATATTCAATCATTTACAGTCCAGTATGGGAATCTTTTTCAGTGTAATATGTAGCACTGCTATTGCATAAAAAACTGCGTCATTCCACTTCATTTCGTTCTCTGTTTATCTCTCTGATGACGCAAAACTCTAACAAATAACGTATGTTAGCTATTTTGGAAGTGACTAATCTTCATAGTGTAATTATTGTCGCTATAAATATATATTTTCTGCATGAATCCAGAATTCTGACTAACAATCAAGCAATTTTAATTTTAAATTAGACAAAACTATGAATTACAATTACTGAAACTAATTCATTGGAAGCAATAGCGAAGGCGAATTAAAATAATAATTAAAATGCCGATATTATGGATCTCTTTCGGGTGTTCACTATTGGCCATGTTAGATGGAAACTACATCATCAACAAAAAGCCTATAATTCAGAAGAATTCAAAAGAAGAAAATGAATAAAAATTAGTATCTTGATTGAGCAAATTTATTAAGCTGTTTCTGACGGGAGAAGCAGTATATTAAAAAATTGGACAATTCTATGATTTAGGTGAATTAAGAAATTTGACATTTCTAATTTTAATGGATTTTACCGATGAACTTTTTCTTCTTCTTATTTCTAAACATTCATTTTAGCTGATGGGATTCAGAAATCAGTTACTGGAAGTCAAGAGATTTCAATTAATCTTTTAGAATCGAAATGTTTGCAACAGATTCTGAAAGATATATTTCATAAAAAATCTGGAACAGTCCTTCTTCTCTTGCAACAAAAAAAAAAATATTAGCAAATTATGAAATCTTAAGATTTGAATCACAGTTGCTTGTGGTTGTATAAATCCGCTTAGGTTACTGTAAAGGGGATTTCATCTGAAAAAAAATGAAATATGCAAGAATTTCTTTCGATTGATTACCAGAAGTTTTTTAAAATAATTATATTATGGCACTAATGCTATCGAAACACCGAAAACAAAGCTTTTAGTGTTTCTTTTTGATTATTCGAAATGCTTTTGTTATTTATATTTATATTAATTACTTTCAATTATTTCATCCTATTACTATTTCAGAGTATTTTCTTTCAAATGAAAGAATAAATAGAACTCGAACCAAAAGACTGTTAAAAATATACATTGTGCTTTCAAAGAAGAAGTAAGCAAAGACAGTATTTCCATTTCTTTTCCAGTAATAGCTGAAAGATCACTTAATATTTCGAAATTTTAAAAAATCGAATGATTTCCGACTTTATTTACAGATATATTAAAATTTGGAATATCCTTAAATCTGTCTTCCGAGATTACTAAGTAAATTCACACAATCTTTTTCATGTTTTTAATATTCCAAAATTCATTTAAAGTTATACAGCATCAAAAATGTTTGTAACTATCACATCACTTGAGGACTGATGTATATTGCAAATAAATCATTAGTGTTAATATTGACTTAAAGTTGCAATTAAGGTGAAGCGAAATATTGGATGAAAATACAGATATGTAAAAATCCTTTTATATGGATAATTTGATAAATTTCTTATTTTATACGGATCGTACGAATAATTTGCGGAAAATCTGATGAGTTTTTTATTTTTAATTATAAACTTCTTATTTTCAATAATAATTAATAGTAATACAAAGATAGTATAAGCTAGATTTTTATTGCTTTTGTATGGATAAGAGATACTATTCGTAGAAGAGTTATCACTTGTCATCATATGCATTGATAAGTCACAATGTTCTCAATAAATTGACTGGTTGGCTTACCAGGCCCTTGGCTTTTCATTTCTGCTTTTTAAATGGAAAATGTAGATGTGCAGATAGCTATAAGCAAAATGAGACAAATTGCACTTCCTTCTAAATTAAAAAAAATTCGATAGAATATTTCAACCTTTCTCAAATGGACATATCCCTCAACTCTTTCGAGCTGAACAATTTATAGAATTAATGATGAGAATCGAACTTTTGTTCTTCAAGAAATGATTCCACTAATTACCATATCCCATAGAATGAATGCCATAGTTATGCAAAAACAATCAAAAAAAAAAAAAAGAAATTTGTGAATGAAAATCGCTGATCTGTGATGTCTTACGTGTTTGCACTTTATCCCGTTAGAATGTATTTCAATTTCCATGAAATCTTTCAAAATTTCATGAAAAGATAGGTTTATGGAGAAAACTTCTCAAATATTTTTAATTATTTCGTATTTTGAAAACGTTTCTGAAATCTTTTGCAAATTAACAATATCCATCTTTTAAAATTATGCCATTCATTAAGTCGAGAGTTATCAGTGATAAAGTAAAAACAATAGCAAAAGTCGAGGATAACTTTTACTGCCGTTACTTGCTTCTTATTCTTTGAGAACTGATAATGATCAATCCATCATATCTCTCAAAAAATTTGGAGAATGCTTTGATTCAATTTAATTCAGAATAGAAAATTAGAGTATGAAGCAAATGTCTGTAGTGAAACTGAAACTCTTAAATTTAAGAAATCCGAGAATCGAATTTATCAATTTGTATGTAGAAGTGAAACTTTATAACTTATCAGTCCCCATTAACAATTTTGTTAGTCCTTAGTAACTAGTCCGTATAAATAGGCTCTGAGTTCTAGCACATTCTTGTTTCTGATAAGTGCTATCTCCATGAAGTATTAAATCTTAGAAAATAACTTCTTTTAAAGACTGACAGAAAAAGTTTGATAAGTAATTCGAGATAATTCGAGATCATTCCGGAATAGCCAAAAATTATCATTTCCTTATACCATTGATTAGTCCACTTACTTTCTGATTTGATTATTGCCAGCTTAGGCTACCATGCTTTCATATCATTTTCTTAATTTGTTAGTAGTTTTGCTCAAATATCTACTCTAATAGAATATGCTATTAAACATGGTGAAACAAATGAAATGTTTCGTTAAGATAAGTTTCTTTTTGCCTTGCATTTAGAAAGCAGTCTTTTCAGCAGTATTATATTTCTAAAAACTTATTTGAAAAAGTACCTTATTTTCAAACTTTTGAAAATGAATTTTGAGATGGAAATGAACAGATTTCGAATGAATTGAAAATGAATTTTGATCCTGCATTTTCTTGTGTCATACTTATTATCGTTTTTTTAATATTTATAATTTAAAATTGTAGCTACTGAGAAAGGAATTATTTGTAATGAGAAATTATAAATAAAGTTTGCCTTCATTGTATTCCTGTTCCCTTCAATTTTTCTTTTGATGCAAATGAGTACATTTATAATTACTTTTCAAGTAATGATTTTGCAACTAACCAAAGTTCCGAAAAAATTCACAGACTCAAACAAAATTGAGTGATACTAACTTCATACTTTATTTATTTAAGAGCTAATATTTTTTTGGCATTGAAAATGAAATAAGTTTTCCGGTTTGTGTTGATATAAAAATCCTATTATAGAACAATGCAGCAGCAACTATTTATAGAAATGATCTCATTATTTCCAGTTGTAATTACTTTGGTATCTATTAAAATTGTAATCAAAATTATCGATTCACAAGCAACTTTTCCGTCCATTTTAATCAAGTCTTGCTCTTCCTCATTTTTCCACGTAGTTTTAAGTAAATAATTAGCACTTACTTGAAATTATGAGACTAAGTCATCAATGAAAATCAGCATTTTTAAAAAAAATTTTCGCTAAAAATCAAATTTTAATTCAAAGTTCTTATTCATTATCGAAAAATTTGAAATTTTAAAAAAGGGTGTTGTTGAATTGAATTAATTTTATACTTTTTGCTTCGACTTTATTCTTTGTTCTCTGCAATCAAATTCATTTTATATATCAACATTTCTAATTCAAATTGAAATATTAAAATTGAAAATACGGTATTTTCTAGGCCATGAAAAAACCATTTCATATACAATTCAAATTTCGGAGAAATGAGAAAATGCAAATTTATCCTTTGCTAATATATTGCTGCAAAAAAAAATTTGAAAGATTTGAAATTTTGAAAAGGATTCTATTTTTTTGCTTCGACTTTCTTTTTTTGTTCTTTGCAATCAGAATCATTTTATATATCAACATTTCTAATTCAAACTGAAATATTAGAATTGAAAATATGGCAGTTTCTAGGCCATATAAAAACAATCATTCCGTTTATTTTTCAAATTTCGAAGGAATGAGAAAATGCAAATTTATCCCTTTCTAATATATCGGCTAAATGTCTGAAATTAGTAGCGAAAATTGAATGATATTCTGAATTTCCCAGTTTATTAACAAAATGTGATGGAAAAGAATGGATGGATATCTTCTATCAATCAATTAAAGTAAGTAAATAAGCCTAGAAGGCGCAGCATAAGATGGGACAATGTAGTATTGGATAATGTGAATTAGCAATGCAGCCTTCTATATTATTATTATTATTATAAAATGTTAACACTTGACGGCACATTTCGCGCACATTTGTGGGTGTGAATAGTTGTCACTTAATTCAATCGAGAAGTTTCGATTATATTTAATGGAGGTTATATCGTATACTGCGCTTTGACTTCCGATACATTGATCTTTTCATCTGAAATCCTCGGAGCTTTCCTCCTAGAAAGATGAAGTTTGAATCTCAGGTCTTAGATTCCTATCGCTGGTATTTGATACACATCTTGTGCCTTAGAAATTTGTTTTGAATCATGTAACTATTCAATTCCTCTAAACATATATGTTAAACTATTTTTAACAATTTTTGATAAACTTTATCTTTTTTTTCTTTTTTTTTTCTTTTTTAGAATTTATTCTTACAATCTAGCAATTTACAGCAGCACACAGGGACAGTTTACGTTTCGAAATTCATCAATACTGTTTAATTCAGAAGGAATATTCTATCATTCGTTAGATAAGAAATGGGCAACTTTATCGTTAAATAAACAGTTTTAAATGAGCTTCATTAATTCAAAAAGGTGCCAAAAAACAGGTTCTTAAATCTTGGGTATGTCATTTTCTTCTACTTCTGTTTTTTAATTCAACCGTTATTTTATTATAATAATAGTTTGAAAAAAAACTGAAAAACTGAAACTAAGACGTTGCGATTTCTGTCTACAAAATTCGAAACAATTGAAACACGTCAAGCTGGACCAAACTGTGATATCATTGCTGTTAATAAGCCGGAATCTTTGTTTATTGGAGAATTATAGAATACCTACGAAAACTCTAAATTGTTTTAATTGTCATTAGCAATAACTGGGCAAGAATTTTCAGTTGAAAAAAAGTATGGAATGAGAACATTCTGTTTATTTGCAATAAATCTCAGAGTTTTAACGATATATTTTATATCTCAAGGTAGAATAATTCATGTATATGAAATAACTCTGGGAAATTATGCAGCGATTATTGCAAATAAAGACCAGAATGAAATGTTCCTTTCACCATTTTTCTGGAAATTACATTTGTAAGGTAGAGTTTCAAATGAGCCTTTTTAATTAATAGAAATCTGACACATTAATTAAATACTATTTTATGATTTAAAAAAATATCATATACAAATTTAAAATTTTTTATCCTTGAAATTACGATAATTATCGTCTTTTGCCATTACAGTTTTATGAGACAACGTTTGTGTTCTAAGGCTTTACCATGCTAATTATCTAGAAAAACTTGAAATAGGAATATGTTCCTGAATTGCTACTGAGAAGGGTAATGACAGCAACATAATTTGACAAAAAAATTCAAGCAATATTTGAAAATCGATAAAATATAATCGAAGAGCCAAAGATTCTTTAATAAATTCACACTCCCGAGGGAATTGCAGCATCTATGCACTGGCGATTTCTGCAATTCAAATTGAAATATCGTTTTTTGCACCATAAGTAAATAATTTTTTCATCTTCTCCCTCCATCCTCAAAATGATAATGAACTGATCAGATAAGATCAAAAGTCCACATCACCACTTCAACATTGGACTAACTGTTTAAATAATTTATTGAAGACTTGTTTAATGATAAATTTGAAATCATTCAAGAAATTCATATGAAATGTGATATAAAAGATATTGCAATGAATGATTATTGAATATCTGATAAGCATTAACTATGCAATGTGTTTTTTATCACTGATTTTATGTTGCATTGAATTTGTTTACGCTTAAAATCACGCTTTTCATGAAAAAAGGATAAATCATGAATCATAATTTCAGGCAGTAATTGCAGCCATGAAAGTGACATATACGCTGTTTTTCATATCTGGTAAGACTTTTTTTGATTTTTTTCGGTAAAAACTAGATTGAATAACAAAAAATTTACGATACTTTTTTGGTGTATTATTTTTGAGTGTTCCTGATATATGAAACTTTATCTCCCTTTATCTTCTCATTGATAATCTTAACTTTCGGTAACACTACAAAATTTTTCGAATTATATAAATTTTTTTTTAAAGTTTTTTTAAAAGTTTTTGAAACAATTGGAAAAAAGAAAAAATGAAAATTCGTTGTATATGTTTCTAAATCTATTAATTCAATTTTGAAATTATTCTATCTTTCTGCCAGAAAATTCCAATTGTGCTTTTAATAAGATCATGATGTAGTTGGTCATTTTAGTAAAATTCAGATTGTTATCATAATTATGATAATTATTGCAAAATATTTCAAAGAAAATCTGATTTCATTCATTTACAGCATTTTTGTGGGCATCGGTGGTACCACAAAGCAAAGACAAATCTAGTCAGATCGAAATCCCTATGATGGAATTAAATAGATTCAAGAGATGGACCAGACTGGAACCAAGCGTACGTTTCTTTGATAAACGATGGACTAGACTGGAGCCAAGCGTACGTTTCTTTGACAAACGATGAAGCAGATTGAAGATCAAACACACATTTCTTGGTTATGAAGTTGAATAAAAGTAACAACAAACGATATCTGCGATTTCTTTTTCCAACTTATCAACTTTATTAAAAAAATCTACAAAGAGACACAAACTTTGCGATCGAATTTCTCCAGTATATATGATAATATGAATGTGATCAGCGCTTCTTCATCTCTTTATTTCCTAAATTTCCCAAATACAACGCATTTTAACATTTTAGTCGTGACACAATTGATCCAATTTTTTTCGAGAATGAAGGTCAAGCGTGTTTCTCTTTTGTCCTTGTATCCCAATTGCTAGCAGTACAGATCTCTTTTTTTTTGCATCAGCCAATAACTTTTGAGGTGCTTGATTTTTCCTTTTTAAAGTAAATAGATTAACTTCTTTAGACAGACTTTTTTCAATTAAATTCGAACAAATTTTTTTAAAGACTTCTTTGAAAGACTTTTATGACACCTCTGCGATATAGCGATCTGTTATGCATTGTTTATGGTCAAAAATTTCATAGTTTTATGCTCTATTGAAGTTAAATTTTCTAAAAAAAGAAAGAACAGAGTGAGAAGAAAAATGAGGAAATACAACAAGAATAGCATGTATCAATCACTACATAGTTACTTACAAATGATTGCATGCTTTTTAGAATTTGTTCAAACAATCGAACATCCTCCCAAATATCTTTAGGTCGCATTACTTTCAATCATTTATCCTTTTCGTTATTGTAAACAGTGTTCGTGTTTGAGATACATTCACTTTTGATAAAAGCCAATTGAACTCAAACATGCATTCAAGCGGATTAAGTTTCCTATGAATGAGTGGAAAAAAAAAGAAAAAAAAACGTAAAGCTGTAATATCTTTCCCGTTCATATCAAATATTTGCAGATTACCATTAAATTACTAATTTGTGCAGTATCACTGATAAAAGTGTTTATTCAAAAGTTTTATCAGTGATACTGTACACATTAGTGAATTAATAATAATCTGCCAGTAAATATGAAAAGAAGGGTATTTTACTGAAGAAGTTATCAGCATTGCAACATATAATATTTGTTATCGCATTTAATAATCAGACAAAACATTAAAATCAATGCTACAAATTGTTCTCATTAAAATGGATTCTAGAAAATTCGATTCGATTAATGCTTTTTGGAAAATCAAATTAGGCAGCAAGCATGAAGTATAATAAAATTATTATCCAGTAAACAGTAAATTTTACTTTTTATTAATCTATCCCGTTATAAGTATTTGAATTTATAATTAAAATTATTAATTATATGAATGCTTGATGAAAAGTTGATTCGGTGATGATTTATCGAATGGCTTCCGCTTTAATTAATTGTTCTATTTCAATTATTTAATTATGATATATCATGACATGTCACATAAACAAATCAAGAACGGTGATTGGCGATTCATTTCAAATTTCAGTGCAGTAGAAGAAATTAATAAATTTGCAACTATGACTCTGAAAATGATAACAATTGTGGTGCTAAGATATGATGATTGTTGAGATTAAGCGGTTTTCTTGCCTGAATTATCAGCCATTGATAGCAGTCGAATATCACACACAAAAACCAAATATTGAACGCAATTGATAATAATAAACCGATTAGTGATAAGATTGTAAGCATCTCACTTGCTAAAAATATTTCAACAAATCTTGAAATGATGAAACAAAGAGTAAACGAAAATATGCGAATAACAATATATTCAGACATTTGGAACTTTCTCATTCGAAACAGTTACGTCTTATGGACAGTTATGACGGATAAACGAATAGGGGCATTATTGATATGCAGTGATAGCAAAAAATAAACTAAAAAACTGGAAAAAGTTGTCAGGTTCAACGTTGCCATAGGCTTTCGGCTAAGTTTAGTATGAACGGCACAACTTCGATTTTCGAAATTCAACGAATTTTTAGTGAAAATATTTAATGCTGCTGCATTTACCTTCATTAAATTTCCGTTTGGATAAAATATCGAAATTGATAGCGATTTAAAGAAGAAAAAAGAAAAAAAACTTACGATTTCGAAGCATATCATCGGATTGTGCCACATTGAAAATATCCGCTACTGAAATAGCTACATTTGCCGAAAGTTTATCACCGTTTATTAGCTCTACCAATGAGAAAATAAACAAAAAGCCTAGTGCCACGCACCAAGCTAGCTAAAATATTAGTATTATCAAATCTTTAGAACACTGAAATATGCATCATGATTTGATACTTTGACATCTCGCAAGATGACATTTTAATTAATTCTGATTCATTTGACTTCTGTTTGCTTACTTGACTAGACTTTACTTTCAGTCTAGCAAGAAAATCCAAAATAAAAACATCTTTCCAGTTTGATCAGAGCTTCTAGAATATTTACGCTACTCTTTCCGCTAACTTTTTTTTTGCCATTTTAAAAGCCATTAAACTCTTCCATTTGGAATTCTTGAAAGATTACAACATCGATTATTTCTCAAAGCTAAATTTGAAATGTTTAAGGTCCGGAAATTTGAAAAAAATAGCAAATACTGCTAACAGTGAAATAAACACAAGGTTTCAAAAAATTAGGTCGCATATGCAGTACTCCATAAAAAAGCGATAAAATAGAAAATATGTCGATAAGAATGAGGCATAATTCGACATAAAAGTGATGTGATGTTCGATTAATTCCAAACAAAAATAATATGGCATTAATTAATGTTGACATTAATGAGCAACTCCCAACCGTAATAGTACCATGCTAAAATTTTAGGATAAATTATTAAAGCTAAATGGAAAATTGAACGAAAAATGAGAAATGAGTTGAACGTGCATCAAATCAATTAATAAATTCTTGGGAATTTCTTTTTAACAAGTAATTCTTAAAGTTTTACAGTCTTTTCTTTTCTGCCTTACCTCTTTCCTTTGTTTTCTTCCAAGAAATAAAAAACAGGAAAATGATGTTTTCGCTTAAAATACTTATGATAGTAGTTAACTTATGAAATATTTAAAAATGAAAGTTAAGTTATGATATTAGGCGTATGAATGTATTTTCACAAAGATGGTGCTGGAGAAATCTTGCCTGGCTGTGTTACAGCTGTTACATCTACAGGTGCAAAATTATTCCTTTTTAAAATATTCATGACGGTAGTCATGGATATTTTAAAAATTTAGTTATCAAGATGGGTTGTTATAACACTTATTTCCTTTCACTAACGAAGCAATGCATTTAAAAGTTTTCATTTTAGCCAATTATACTGATCAAATGCTTTTGACCATCAACAACCTTTATATGAAGTAATCCGCAACAACAGCGATCTGATGTTGTGATCATCAGTGACACCAACCTTTCTTCATTGAATCAAATCAATTAGTAAATTCCAAAAGATGAGCGCTAATTTTCCAGAAGAAATAATATTTTCATCTGCAAGAAATGCTGGAATTTCTATCAGAAAATGAACAAAAGCAGCTTCACTCGCCATTGTTAGATAATAGCTGATGTTAACTAATCATTCGAACGTATAATTTTACTTTTCATAAGTTTGACAAATTTCGTAGAACTCTTAGAAGATAATAAAAAGATATTTAAAAAAAAATTTAAATTTTGAATACAGATAATTTTTAACACATCCAATAATTATTATTACAGCATTTCACTCTACAAACAACTTTAAAAATTCGATATATTAACGCAATTCGAAGTGAGTAAATAGAAAAGTAATTTGAGGACGTAATTTTTGAATTAATAGAAAATCCAGTTGATCATTATGGCTCGGTTTTCCGGGTATTTCGATAAGTAACTTACGATGCAAGCCTCGAGTTATGAAACTTCAAATAAAATGCTTTTAAATGTTACAAATAAATTTTGAAAAGTTATAGGCATAAATTGATTTTTAATGATTCTTATCAGGAAATTTTAATTTTGCTGCTCCATCAATTGCTTCCATTAATAAAGCTTATCATAGCTTTGTTATCATTTATCATTTATTAGCATCTTTATATCTAATGATGAAGAATAAAGCTGCTGTTGCTCAATTTTCTTAATGCAAAATGATTTATTAGCATCTTTATTCGACAACTTTCATAATGGATCGCTCTTATAGGGCGATAGTAGTATTTAATTGATCGAGAAGTTACTTTTAAATAATTGGACAGTTTTTCAGTTCGAAAATTGTCTGAACTTATCAAAATTGCTTTTTGGATAGTAATTATATGAATAATTGTTGAACTGCTGAATATTGAATAAAAAATTCAATCCTATCTTCAATATTTAAAAATTTTATATTCTTCTTAGTTGTCTTCACATCCGAAAGTATCATCAGTGCAGAGAATTATGTAACTGAAAATTTGTTTTAAAGAGGATGGAAATTTGATTAGCGTATTTAGAGCTTCCGCTTCTTGATTGGGAAAAAGTAAATAAAAGGAAAAAAGAAAGTCCTGTTAAAAACGACTATTGAAAATAATAATGAAGTAGGTGAAAAAATAAAGGGAAAGTAAATTTTGAAATTAAGAAAATTTTCTCTTTCAAGTCCATTTTCAATCAATTCGTGCATATATCACGGAACAATAATGCCAGAACTTTTCGTCATCTTAGCCAAGACAAGAAAATTCTAGTTCTTAACTAGTGCCTAAAGATAACAGTTGAAGAATAATTTTTGAAATCTTTCGTGTGAAAATTTGATTTTTAGAAGACTAGAAGATCATAATTAAATTTTCATTAAAAATATTTAATTTCTCAGAGATGTTGAAAATCGGAAATTCAAGAAAAAATGATATCATCGATATCTTAAATCTTTAATGAAAGCTAACTCTGAGAAATTATATTTCGGTCATAAAGTAACCAAAGGAAAAGTGACTTGAGAAAGTGATTAAAAGATATTTTTTCATCTAATGATGTCTTAACATCATAAGTGCAGGTGTTTCTCATTTATCCTCAGAATACATCTTTTATTTAAGTTTTTTCTCTCAACCAGATGGTAAAACAGATACTTCCGAGACTGAATAAAGCATAAGCAATGTAAGTTTTGATGGAAATCAATTTTTTTAAAAATTTGATATTTCTTTTTTTGAAAAGAATTATCTTTTGCACCTGCTTTCAGATTAACATCTTGGCTTTAAAGCGATAAATAATCAATGTCCATTTCTTCAAGCATTCAAAAGCAAACTTCTATAATTAAAGATATTAAAACTTTTTCTCCAAATTAAAAAGTTCGATATATTTGTAGATGTTGGCTTAAAATTTCTGATCAATGAGATCAAATTTTCTGATCAATGAGATCAGAAAATTCAAACTAGCATCTCAAAATCTGAATTTTTTAAATTAATAATTTTCAGCTGTCATAGGGATTCAATGAATAAAGAAAATCATGTTGCAATGTTTATTTTAACTTAGTAGTACAATATGGAGTGAAATGAAATGCTTTATAAATCAGAAAGAATCACATTTTAAATTGTTTTGAATGAAATTTCTTTCTTAACAAGTGATTTCTAATGAAAACAAATGAAGGAGTTGTTCTGGATGGAATTTCACCAATTAATTGTAATGAATCGAAATTATTCACATTTTTAAATTTAAGTAATACACGAAAACTATTAACTGCGTCTGATCAATAAAATCAAAAAATCCAAACTAACATCTGAAAATGATTTAAAATTTTTAAATTCATGATTTTCAATTTTATTACAAGGATTGCGTCGCAACGTTTATTAATTTCTTCATTTTTTAAAATAGTATTTAACACATTAATTAAGTCTGGAATCATTAGAGAAGATTTGAAAGAGCGATGCAAGCATCTATCATATCTAATATTGAGCCAATTATCCATCAAACGAAATCTTTTTGAAAAACACCTGCGAATTTGATCAAGTTAACCTGCTTAATTAACCACGCTACTTTGCTTAATTAGCTTTCTAGAGATAAAGCCCATACGTACTTTCGAGAATTATTTACTGCTCTTCATCACTGATTTTTCGTCATTACTAATTTGCAATAAGAATGTCTAATTTCACTACGATCATACCTTTATTTTAATCAATAATTCTAATGGCAATTCGAATTGCTATAAATACAACTGATCAATTTTATTATCATCATTCAGTTGCTGTAATGAATGGGTACTAACAAAACAGAAAGGTATGTTTCAAAAAATTTCAAGCAATGTAGAAAATATTGATGCCTGTTTATGTCTAAAATTGGTTAATAAACCTGCAAAACTTGAAATTAGACAGATCATTTAATAACTAGGTTTAAATCAGGAATTTCAATCATTTACCATTGATAATTCATTGCGCAGTCTACCCGAATTTCTTCTAACTCTGATAATTTCGTACTGATCAGTATCCTCTGCAACATTCAGTGATTCTTTATTTTCCATCATTTCAATCTTATATCTTGCCTACTATCAATTTTTTATTTGTGTCCTAATATAATTATTAAATTTAATCCTTATCTAGAGTTCATCCTTAAAATTCTCTAAATATCGTAACTTCCAGGACTTTGATTTTTTATATCTCTGTTAGCATATTTTTGACAATAACTGATATCACATTATCCTCCAATTTTTAATCGATGAAAAATGATTTCTCGTGTTGATTGTATAGAATTTTCATGAAATTCTTTTACAATTTACTATAGCTGTGGAATATAGTAGTAGAAAGACAAACGAAAGTTTGGAAATATATAAGATCTAAAAAATAGACTTCTCAAGGCTTCAAGCATTACATAACTTCTATTAATAGAAACACTTGCTACTGAAGGGTTTTTAAATTCAAGAATTTCTCGCCAAACAGAATTATAATTTTATTTGACGAAGCAAAAGAAAAACTCAGAAAAAAAAAACTGGAAAAATTAATTTAAAAACTGGAAAAATATGATCGAACACACTCCGCTATCTTTTGTTTGAAATATATATAACTGAAGATTGTTGTGCATTCATTGTTTCGATCACAAATATGTAATGTGATCTTCATGCCAAATGGATATGTGCAACTGATACCTCGCATTCAAGGTATCGAACTTATCATCGATCATTTCTTATATTAAATCATACCAATTGATGGAATTCACAGTATCAGTTATTGATCCATGTAAATTCAACTGCAATTGGTGAAAAGGTTGAAAAACGAAGTAAAAAGATCATTCAGAAATGATAAGATAGAACGGAACCGAAAGATGAGGACATTGGAAGGAAGGAAGGAAGGAACAGTTGTACAACAATCATTATCAGAATACCACAGTCTCGAAAATGAGTGATGGATGCCACATTTCACAAAACAAAATCTTTGATTTAATCGTTTCGCTAATAATATTACTATTTCTGCACGAATTTCAAGCCACTCTAAAATCATCGAGCAGCTTATGATCAGTGCTTGTTGCCGCTTTTTTCTTCAAATTTTTTTGGAAATCTGCTTTTGATTCCCGAGCTGATCATCTCCAGACTCTTTCACATTGTGTTACCTCAGAATCAATCATTTACTCCGCACTGAATCATTTTAATGTAATATGCCAGGCATTGCTTTGTAGACGTTACATAATCCACCGATTGATGAATATGATATGATAGATAAAAATAGTAGCGGAAAACGATGAACTTGAGAAAGTGAAAGTTTCCGCTACTTAATCCATCTCGGTGGATGAATTAAATTCATTTCAAAAGAAAGGATTGATGAAATTTAATCAATTAAAAAGAAGCGAAAGCAGCGAAATACGAAGAAAATAATCTGCAAGAAATTGTAATTAATAAGCAATGATTAATGAAATAAATTACAAGTATATACAATATTAGCAACTATAGAAGTTTCTCTTCCTTTTTTTTCCCAAAAATCGATTTCATTAACTACTAAGAATCAAACAGATATTCTTCAATTTCCGGCAATACATTAGAATTACTGACAAACTTTAGAGAGTCTTTCAATATAAATATTATCAGTGTCATTGTCTGTTATAAATGCACTATTATCATTCTTACCATTGTTGTGCTGCTTTATATGATGAGAATTCCTTTTATAACCAAAACTTTGTTGTTGTCACCAACAATTATCTACTAACGAATAGACATTTCCTGTATGTATATATATATGGGTGTGTGTGTGTGTGTGTGTGTGTGGTGTTATTTCCAGTCCCATTTTCCGCACTTTGTTAAATGTTATTGTCGCACATTCCAAACATTTCTCGTCATTTCCATAACTAATCATTCACATAGATTGACATATATATCTGCGGTGTACACATACCTGTACAGAATGATAGACTGTCACATTATCACATGTACATAGTGATTAGACTATCATATACAGGTCATAGAGCTTTTTTAAAAGAATTTAAATTTCCAATCAATTTACCCTTTGTCCTATCATACTACTTCTGGAACTTTTTTTTCTCAATTCTTTTTCAAATTATTCAATTCCATTTCTTGCTGTGTATTTTTTCTTTTTTTTTTTTTAAAGTGCAGCGAAATGTGTGGCATTTAAAGATCAGAGTATGTTGAAGTGATGGAATGATTCCAATTATTTCAATATTCAGTTTTCAATTGTTATTCTGTTTTCATAAATTATAATCGACGGATGACAATCCAATTGAAATTATCAAGTAGTAATATTATTGTAGTGCTAAGAGAATTAATTCCTCTAGGATTTTCAAATTATAATTTTGTTATTCACAACATTGGTACTTGTAGTTTTATCGTGAAAATTACTTATTATTATGCATTCCTATCTTATTTGTGGCTAAATTCAACTGATGTCATGTCATGGATGCAAAATTTGCAAATTTTGAAACTGTTTCAAAGATGCCTTGGGAGAGAAGATAAGACAATTGAATATATATAGAAGCCTACGAATTTTCACATTCATTTTAACCTAAATCTACAAAATTCTTCTGTTTTTGGCTGTTTGTTTATCAATTTTGAAAATAAACTCCATCTTTGGAATATTTTAAGCGACATTTTGGCTAAAATCATCGAACAATCATCAATAATACTTGCAGCGTAATTTCTCGCTGCATTTTCTCAACCGATAAGAGCAAGTTTTTCGTGAAGAAGAGAAGTCTTTCGTATTTGCTCATACAACTTTGCCGACCATTAGTGATTGATATTCTTCTAAAACTTTTGTTCGGAGAAAGAATGAGCGTGCAGCAAGTTACAACATTCGTGCAGTGCAGTTCAGTACAGTGCAACAATATTTTCAGCACAAATTATCATAGCGAAAGAGCCGAAGGACCGACCGATCGACCGGAAGTACTCTCTCTTCATAAAAGCATCTGTCCACGATGCTTCCCACTTCCTTCTTTCCTGTCTGGTTGGTGCTGCTGTTTGCTACCTGCAGCCGACTGTTCTTGCATTTTCCATTTTGCATGCAGTCATAATTGCAGGATAGTATGACAGGCAGTCCGGATAGTAAATATCCATCTGCAGCACTGTACTTCACCACAAACTACTTCTGATTCCTCCCAGTTATCTTAACAGCAGTAGCAATCATAAGCACTTCATCGGCATCACCGCACCTGTTTTTGCGCTTGGCAAAATCTCGCAATTTCGGAAAGCTTCTCATTTACCTGTCCCAATTCCCTGCATCCTGGATTTCTGAATTTCCCATTACTTTATTGGATTATTCCTTTGTGAATTTGCATCCCATTGATCGAAACTTTGCAATTTCTCAGATCTGTTTACCAGCAGCATATTCTATTATCTATATTCGAGCATCTTCATGTCATTATTACATGATAAGACGTGATCAGATGCTGATTAGTGGACATTTTAGTTCCGTCTAGAATATTTTTTCCCTTCTCAATTCACTTTTAATGTCTATCCGTACTAATCTTCGAGATACACCGAATTATTCGATAATGCCGTCCACAATTTTAAAGAACAACATGCCAATGAAGTCACATTCAGGTAACGTCAAGAACTTCGCGACGTTTTCAAATTCCAAATAATTCCGACGAATTCTGTCTCAGTCGCAATTCATTTTTTCTATTAACGACACTTCAACAAACATTCCTATGATGATGATAATACTTTGACTGATTTGCAAATAATGTATGAATTGCAATATCATTAAACTATAGCATTCTGCGAGAAGTTATGAAAGATTTTATTTCAAATGAAGTCAATTAATATTTTCCAACCTAAATTTTTGTAAAATTTCGTTTTCTTTTTGTTTTTTGTTTTTCTTTTTTATTAAACAACTCAGAAAGAGAATATTAACAAACTGGGAGAGCAAGAAAGTTGCTAATAAAAAAGTCGCTAATAACTGTTATTGATTTTTTTTTTTATCTTGGGCTCATTGCTATGAATTATTCGTTTTAATTCGTTTTTCTCTTAGCGATGCATAATTTTTAGTTTTATTACAAGACCTTCATCACATTCAATATCTTATTCGAGAGTGGATTTTAAAGAAACAATTAGTATTCAACGACCAAAGTATTCTATATTCTAGCCCTAGAAATTACAATAACTCATTTCGGGCTTATTTAAACCTTTATCAATAATGTTGAAAATGTTAGAGTAGAATATTAAGAGTTAGAAATGATCGTAGCAGGTTGCTGATAAACAGGTAGAAGCTTAAAGATTAATTAATTATACTTGGAAGAAAAGCAATTAAAAAGGTACCAGGAAAGTGTATGGCACAGAAGAAAGGAAAAATGTAGTAATGCTAGTGATAAATTGTTAAATGCTTCAGAAGGTGATGATGATGATGATGATGCATCCCAGCTGCAACCGCACGGTCGTCCTTTGCTCCTTCCTAGCTATTCCTCCTACTGTTATCATTCTTCATCATTGTAGTCCTTTCTTAACAGATCATCGCATCACCAACTTTCACAAGAATCTTCCTTCATATCACGTATCACGTAATCTCATAGCTCTTCCCAGGCAGTCTTCTGAAAGACGAATATTATAAAATAATCACATCAATTAATACTGATTATTTTATAATATTCATCTCTCTCTCTCTCTCACCAACAATCAACGGTGGCAACAAAGAAGTGAGAAGTCAAGTTTGTAAACAACATTATTTATTTATCATATTGGCAATTCCAATGAAGTTTGATAGTTGCATTTCTATCTTGCAAATTATTTCAAATTCTTGCCATTTACATTTACTATCTATCTGTTTAATGTACCTTCTATTATGCTTTTTTTTTAAGGTATTCGAATTCCATTCTTTTTTTTTTTTTGTTCATCTTAATGACAAATTAGTATCGTGATAATGTTTGTTGTCTCGACCTTTTTTTAAAGTTCATTTTCAATTAACTTAAAATATATTAGTCACCCGAGTCGATAATGGATATTTAGTGCTATATTTCGTATCATTTGTCGAAAGATCGTTACACAGCATGCCATCCTGCGATTGCATTGCGACAGCAGAAGAAACATTCAGTATATTGTTTCGAGATATATTTTACATTGCATATTTTTTTTTAAGCAATTATTGATCCAATCTTTTACAACTGTCATACACTTTCATTGTCATCCATTTCTGATGAACGAAGTACATTATCTTTTTTCTGTTTACAAACATTACAAAATTTTCTCAAATACTTTTTTTTTTACAAATTACTAATTGGTTATTGAAAAACTTCTCTTGCATTTACACATTCTGAGATTTATTATCGTTATCAGTTGTAATTGCTAGCTATCAATACTATAATCAGCATCATTATAATCTGAATTATCAATTAACACCGTTATCATTACCATGACAAATATTTTCATTCACACTGATGACCCACATGATAATGATTACCATCATTTCGATCGCTATCATCATCACTTTTCTTATCTTCACCGACAGAAAGATGATTCCCCCACTTCAACCATTCGTCTTTTCATATATTTTTCGGAAAATTTTGCCGAATTCTCGTTTTTTCCCAAACATCTGGTCTTATTAAATGAAGAAGAATATTTGGTATATAGATAAATATATCAACTTTCTAAACAAATATATCATTACATTGATGCTTGGTTTATTAGGTTTCTTTGAAGGATTCTAAAGATGGCAATATTGATTCATTTTCGGCGAAATAATCATTCACAATTATATTTAGATATTTATATATGAATGCACATCTGTAGAAATATATGGCTTCCTATGTGAATAAGTATTTGGCAGTATTATCTGGAATATATCCTTTCAAAAGTCAAAAAAACATTCTTGTTGCTAATTTCTTCACTTGCACAAATTAATTTTGGGTAATTTCACAAACTTATCATAAGATTTAAGACATATAGTGCAAATTATTTACTGTAAATCGGTAGTTTATGTTGTAATATCAAAGTTATAACTGCATGAATACAGTATTAACTGTTGGTCGAGAAATATCAAGAATTCGGGACCCACCCATATAAACAGGTTTTCCCGAAAAGCAGAGATCATCTCTTTCCTGTTCCATTAAAATATTTTCGAAACAATTTTATTGTAATTGGAATGTTGTATTTGTGATGAACAATGATTATACACACCGAATCAGGCTTTTCTTCTATGGAAGAAGAATTTCAGCGTCGATTCAGAAGAAATTACGAAAGGAATGAAGTGAATGAATGAAAAAAAGAGAAACAGCGTTAAATGATTGGTAATAACCTTTTCAAAAATGATTAAAATTGTAGTCGAATCGATATCTTTTCACCATAATAATAAATCAAGGCTCCTATGGCAACGAATGAGATGCCATCGTCAAGCAACCGACCGACCGACCGACCAAGGTGAACCAATCTATTGAAAACAACTCAAAGCCAATGGAACCCACCGACCAACTTTAATGACAACATCATCATCATCATCATCAAACCAATATCACCGTCATCACGATAATATCACTGTACCAGCGGAATTTCCGGTTTCTTCTCACCGAAGAAATAAAAAAGCATTTTCGTTGAAAGTACTTCTTACAATATTGAACAGCTATATTAACTGATTCTTATTTGCTGACTTATTGACTAGAATTCTAATTTATTTATTAATTAACCAAATTGACCGATTAGTTTGCTGAATTTGACTATTCAGCGAAGTCTATTGTTTGACTATGTTAAAAATGACAACTGTTGGATTAGTTTCCCTTCATTAACAAATGCTAAGAAATGCGAAAAGAAAGTAGTTACTGTTGTTCCTCATCTATTTAGTGAGTCTCATTTGTTATTTCAGTTTTTTTCTTTTTCTTCTTTTTTTTTTTTTTTTTTTTTGGAAGGAAAAATCTTTCTGCTTCACAATAAGCTTAAGCTGATAATTTTCTGAAGTTGCACTTAGCACTTGTGTTCTTTTCCGAAATATTTGTATTTTTAAGAATTCTATTATAGATTAAACTTAACTAATCAGAATGGACGAATTTCTGGAAAGCAATCAATCGATTTCGGAAAATTTAAGATCTTATTTACCGGTTTTTTAATAGCCATAATGCAATGAATTCATAGAATTTCTAAACCTCACAGTCGCCGGAAGAAGAAAGAGAATAATTTGAGAATCAAACTTGTTGAGCTCTTCTATTAATGTTTCAATAATTCATTTATCTGTGCTAAACAATTTATTTGCATATATTACTCATAATGCAAAATCATTGGTATATTCTGTCAACTTAACAACCAATTAAATAGCAATTAAAGAATTTCACGCATTTTGAAACTTTTCATCACAATAATAATACCTATTTTTCGATAGTGCTATGCTGTTTTTCCAGAACAGCAAAAGAGATTTCAAAATAAAGTTTTTAAAAAACTTGTTTTTGAAAGTTTCTCTTCCTTTTTTTGGTTTTTTTTTCTTTTTTTGCTGTTAATAACAGAACTTCAACAAGATCTCTCTGTCATGGGAGAACGGAATTCATAAAAAAAAAAAAAAAATGTAAACATAAGTAAAATAGCTTGACAGGGAAATTCTTTGATTTCCTTTTTTGATGAGCTAAACTTGCTTTTTCAACTCTTCGAAATTAAAGTTTGCTTCATTGAATTCATATTCTGAAATTAAATTTATTATTTCATATGCAAGTTTTTTGGACCATCGTGCCATTATGAGCATAGATCAGAAGAACATTTCTATTCTCACATCGTCACAACGTTTCATTAAAGTTCCGGTCGAGAAAGTGTAATGAGATCTTTCTTTTTAATCGTAAAGAAATTAAAATTGATTTTTTTTTCTTACTTTCTATCTTCAAACGATTCTTCCAGATTTCTTTATCACCATTTCCAGTTTTTTATACAATACTTTTTTGTATATCTTTTTGCAGGTTTCATACTGCATGGAATTTTATTATTTCCAGATTCCCAAACTTGAAAAAAACTTAAATTCGATTTAAGAAAATCAGAATTCTCTGCAATAACGTAGATTTTTTTTCAGAAAGTTAATGCACTGATATTTCAGGTTGAATGTTGCAAGCGAAAATATCTAATGCAAATTAATCATAATCCGCAGATTAGTCGTCAAGAAATATGTTTCGTGGAATAGGATTAATTCATTCTTTCTTTTTTATGATTTTCATAATATTTATGCAAAAATTTGTAGGAGCTTACTTCATGGCTTTAATTCACTTATTTATTCGCTTTTAGCATATTATATCACATTGATGTCTGTTCATTTTCCTTGATTGAAACTTATTTAATTTCGTTCATACTTGTGAATCGATGCTGCTTCCCAGTGTGCTTGCAAATTATAATTGCTAATGTAAAATTTAAATCTTAACTATTGTTTTATTCATCTAACTGTTATGCAGTTTTTGAATAATGAAAAAATTGATGTTTTATAATTCATAAATGTATTTTCTTATATCAGTAATTGGTTTTATTTCGATTTTGATTGTGTAATAAGTCAAACTTTCGATTTCATTAAAGTTGTCAATTATACAAGAATAATAAAGTCTAGGATACTAATTTCCATTTTGTATTTTATTATGGTACGATATATTTTCTGATACAATGGAAAGTTTTCTTTCTAGTTAGAACATTCATTTTTTTTTTTTTATTTTTATTAAGAAGTGATAATTCTAATTATTTTGTTTTGCTGCGTTCTTGGTTTCAACGAAAGATTTTAATACAGTTAACAAATACGGATTGAAAATTACAAAGGCACTTATGATTAATTAATAAATCATTTTTTGTTAATTTAAGTAACAATTCTATCTGCAGAAATCAATGCTGCGGAAATTCGCTTCAGTAAGAAATTCCAGAATTCGAATCCTCGCACATTTTTCGATTTCAATTTTTCGTCATTATTATTTGCTTATTTATTTATGAACTTATAGGTGATACTTGTTATGTGATGAGCAAATGCGAATTAAATGGGCGAAGACATTCCGTGGTCAAAGCGTCAACATCCGCTCCTTCCTCTAAAACTTCGACATTATTATCCTTATCTTCATCCTCGCTACCACCAACTTCATCGTCAGTGTTGCTTCCAGAATCCTCATCGACACTGTCATCAGCATCAGCATCAGCGGTTCTTGGAACTACCTGCGTAGTACCACCATCATCACCCACATTACGGATTACTGAAAATAATGGCACCCCTTGCACTGCGACCAATACAAATGCCAATGGTACTTCCACATACCATCACCATCGTGGAAGGATACTTTGTGACGGATATTTGAGGCTTATTGAAGTACTGCGTGTCAATATTGCTCAACTTCGAAATCTGCCACCTGGAAATATTCATAATAATAATGGCAGTAATAGCAATCATATCAATAGCAATGATAACATTCGACCAATAACAGTGCTAACACGATTGGACACTGTCAATATTTTTCAATCAACATCAACTGCTAATGGAAATATGTAAATTTTGGCAATTTTATGAAATAATTCGAAAGTAAATTTATTAGCTTCTAATGCAACCTTAATAAGCTTTTAATAAACTGACTTTAAAGGATTTTACTTCGTAGTTTGATATATTTCAAGAAATTACTGATATGCACAATGTCGATCACATTGCATTCGAAACAAAATTCTTTTATATTTAAGGCCGAAAAAATAATGATAGCTGATAAAAATACCATTGATCTAAAATAATAATTTCATTATGATGAGCAGGAATTTTATTTGCACTCACTATACTTTGAAGCTTTTACTCATTTAAATTTTTTTCTTCATTTTTTGAATCTGCAATGAAGAATACACAATTTTAGTTTTTTCAAATATTTTTTTAAATTTGAATTTTGAAATTTTAAGTTCGATTAATTAAATTAATTACGCATTGGAATTTGCCTTGTATTGGCAAAATTGCTCCATGCTGGCAACATTGCTCTATGGAAAAAAGCAGTAGTATTCTTTCTAAGTCTTAGTCTTTATTTCTTGTCGCATAATTTTATTATTCTCTTTCCAAAAAAAATTTTGTAATTGCATGTCAAGAGAGTTTTTATATTTATAAAGAAACGGACTTTTTGATACTTCATTACGTAAAATTTAAATGAAGTAGTTGTAGAGTTCTCTATTCAGATTTATCCGAGAGTTCGTGAATCATTTCATTTGTTGTAGATGCTGTTTTGGCGACGATTTTGTTCACGAAATTTCGAATAGCTTCTCACAGCTGCATTTTTTGATCACAGAAAATGTGGGCAATCGCTTACCGCGACAGATTGGTTTAGTAAGCATACGAAAACGCGATATTGTCAAACATTCCGGTGAGGATCGCTGGTATCGAATACAAGCCATCAATAGACAAAATGATATTTCCGGACAAATTTGCATAGATGTGCGTTACGAACCAACCAGAAAATGCCTAGCTATAAAGTAATCATTTTCAATTTTAATAAATAAATATTTTAGTAATCTGTAATTTATTAAACGATTTTTCAGCAATAGCACAATTTCATTTTTAGTACCAGCATAGACAGTTCTTTCGAAATCTTCAACTATTTCAGTTTTAGATAGAGAATTTCTTTTTGCATATGTTAGTGTCACTTATTATCAAAAAGTATTCTGAATGTTAGTGACAAGTTAGAAATGAGGACGCAGTTCGTCGTTGATTCGTAATCCTATTTGATATTTAATGTTTGCGGACAGCAAGAAGGCGGAGGGATTGCTCCTATCATTTTTCTAAGCACAATAATCATTGTTAAATACTATAAGGAATGAAATGATTGGATATCACTCATCACAATCATTATTACCTGGGATATCTTATATCTATTTTGAATATCTTACATCCATTTTGAAAATTATGTATATTACATTGGTTCAAAGATAATTAACCTTCAATTGAAGCCTTTATTATTATCATCTTCATTGTTACCAGTATGATAATACTGTCAACTCTACTATTTCAAGATGAAACGTACCATTTGAATTTGAAACAAAATGTTAGAGTTTAAATTTTGTGAACTTCAATATTTTGATTCTGAAGTAGAATTTGAAAGCCAATAGAATCTAACAATAGATAATGGAGTCTAAGGGAAATGCAAATCGAAAAGATACAAACGGTGGAGTAGCTTCATTTTTCATTGCGTCTGTCTGTGTAGTCACCTGATGTTTTGAGCGTGGATTCTAGGATTCCTCAAATGGAATGCTGAAATTAGAAACTGTTATCATAGATATTATTAGAGCATTGTATTTATCATCATATCTGAACAATAATAATTTCAAAGGATTAAGAAGTTTCATTCATATTTGAAAAGTTTTAGCTTTTCTCTTTTTCTGATTCTATGTTTATCATCTTGTTACATTTTAAAAGCCATAATCGATGAAGGAAATAGAATTGGTGGGGATTGGAGAATGTTGCTGTTTTCTGTGTGCTCAATAAGTAGTAATTTGATATTTGATTGCATAAAGGCTAGATTGGACCATTAGTTTAGCACAACTATAAATAAAGAATGAAAAGAAAGAATTTCGAAGGCAATGCCTGCGAGAAATTTGCTTTCGGCGAATTACCACGCTTCCGGTGATCGGACAATATGATAATTGATGAAAGTGTGGGCGAAGAAAAATTGCACATTCAACTGTAGAAGGGCGGAAAAGAAGAAATAAATTTTAGCATAAAGTGATCTTTTAAATAATTCATTTCCATTAAGACATGGTTTTTACGTAACTGTTTTCAATATAATGCAAATCGTTTGCATGCTCATAGAATGTTTAAATCATTAATACCTAGAACACACATCTTTATTGAAGTTTAAAAATTTTCGCTTGTAATTTGGAAACCAGAACTATTTCTACATTCTACAGAATATTTATATCTAAAATGATAAAAATTTAGAATTTATTCTACCTTCTAGAAAGTCAACTTGAGTGCTAATGTGTCTAGCAAAGAAAATACCTGAAATAGATTCATTGCGTATGATCGTATCTTATCGATATTCAGGTCATCATACTGCCTTTTGGGAAACATTGATGGTATTTGAATTAGTCCTTGAAGATATCTGAATTTGAATCGAATAAAAAAATAAAATAAAGTTCAAGTTCAAATTTCAAATATTCTTAATGTAATGATGCAATCCGTTTGTGCATTATGTACAGGATGAGGCAAAAAGTAGTGCATATTTCGTTCTTCCTTCACGAATGTCGGAAAAGTAATTTTTGTAAAATAGACGATTCCTGTTTGAGAAGAGAATTTATTGTTTGACGGAACAGTGAACCTTCGTTATAAACAATTATCAGAGAATATCTAAGTAAATTTATTACTGGGTATTCTTCTCTTTATCGCTCGTAGAGAAAAGTATTGTTCTTTGATTGTCGATTTTCGTTTCCATGAAATTTTGTTGTCAATTTTAAAAAATTTGAGGTACCAAGCAGTCGTTCTTAGTAATCTCAACCATTTGCTAAAATGATTTCTGTCAGTAAATCTTATCCCTTTGATAGGAATTTGAATGGTAACCTTTGCGATAATTTTTTCTCCTTCTTCGTTTTCATTTTCGAAATCTTTGAATTTGACATCCCGGCTCGTGGCATCATATAATTTGTCGGAAAGTAATTTCGTGAAATAGACGATTACTGCTTGAAAAGAGAATTTATTTAAACGGCAGAAAAAAGATTTTCCAACCAATTATCACCTCAAAAAAAAACGACCTAGATATTTATCTTCATCCACGTCGTCTTGGTTGTCGATTCCGAACCCGGTCGGTTGTTTCCATCGACGAGTGAAAAATTGAAATTGAAAGCTAAATCTCACAACAAGAAGTGAGTATCACTGTTGATGGTTGACCCCTCAAAACTTATGATTCATAGATTCATAAGTCTTAGGAGCTCTATCATCAACAGAAACCAAAGCATCAGAAGACTTGTCGAATCACCAATATCCAGTTGTTTGACATGGACAACTAGTTGATGAAAATCCTTTCTTGCCGTTCAAAATTGTTACTTCAACTTGGTTTGTCATCTTACTGCATCATAAAACGCTCCGATTAACAGATAAACAAAGTTGGAATAACTATTTTGAACGGCAGAAACTCCAGTTGTTCCTATAGTCGTGTTGACTTTTATTGAACTTGAACTGGCTCTATTCCAAAATCCCAATCTTTTAAATCCTTTCACGGCTTCTTCTCTCCTTCCTGACTTCCAATGTGTTGTCTTATGATTGTTCGATCTTACTTTGTTTATCTGTTAATCGGAGCATTTTGGCGGGAAACATGTTTGTCATTTTAGTCCTTTGAAACTGTCTTTATGCTTCTTGACCTTTAACACTTCTTATCTATATAAATAAAAATGTAAATGCTGCCCTTACTTCTCAATGATCTTCGTCGATTCTTACCAATTTTGACACAATTTTGCATTCGGATAAGCCCGTGCTCTCATATAAGCACACTTTTTTCACGTGTCACGTGCGTGACAACTAAAGTGATTGAAGGGCAGAATTTATTGACTCCGCTTCTTTTTTTTCTCTCATTCTTCTTCCTCCCATCTCTCTCTCTCTATTGCTATGCTTATTACATTATGTGGATTTATCAAAGAAAAAAAGGAAAAAAATGATAAAAAGAAGTTTCAAATGCTTTCTGACATGGCATACAAATATAAAAATTTTTGCATTTATACGAATCTGAAAGAAAAATTCTAAATACTTGTTAAAATTCGAATTCGAAATTCTTTTTCTTAAAGAAAAATTAGCTCAATTTGTTTGAAAAAAGGCATCAATTCAATCTAAAGAAATTTTATTACATCAATTCTAAATATTTCTTAAGACCAATTTTTTGCTCAGTTAATCTTCTCTGACTTAATTTTGATTTAACTTAATTTGATATAAATTTAATGCTAAAATAATAACTCATAAATTTCTTCATTTTTTATAGATTAAATATTCAAATCCATCAGAAGTATTGGTGACTTATAATTTAATATATTCGATATTAATTCTTTCTTTTTTAAATTTTATTCATATTATACCTTTATTTGTTTATTTTTATATATCTATAACTTGTGCTTACAAATCGCGAACAAAGTTCTAAATCGATCGGGAATGCCACCACCGAATCGATCTGCTGCTGCTTTGCTTGATGTAGAATTGCGTCGCGAACAAAATTACAAAACGACTGATCTTTTGTTGTGTGCAATCAAATATTCCTAAATTAACGTTTGAGGAAAAAAGCTATTTACGATCAAATAATACAAACTGTCACTAAGGAGTTGGAGAAATCTTCTTAGAAGCGACAAGAGGAACTGGTAAAACGTTCTTAATTAGATTGATTCTGGTAGCAATTCGTTCCTAAAATGGCATGGTCTGAGTTCTTGCATCGTCCGGAATAGCTTCAGCATTGCTACCAGGTGGAAAATATTCCGTTTTGAAATTGACATTGAGCATGCAATTCATTGCAACTCCCACATGTAACATTTCCGAAACATCTGGCATGGAAAAGTATTGCAAAATGCAAACTTATTTGATATGAATGTACAATAGCGCACAAAAAATCGGTCGAGGCTCTTGATCGATCATTACAAGATTTGCGTAGATATCAGACCATTTGGGAACGCATTAATATTGCTTGCAGGAGATTTCAGGCGAAGATTATCTGTAATTCCTCGATCGACACCAGTAAACGAAATAAATGATTGCCTGAAATACTCTACTTTGTGGCAACACGTAAAGATGTTAAAATTAACTACAAATATGCGTGTTCAGCTGCGAAACGATCGATCAGCTAGAATATTGTCACATCAATTGCTGGAAATTGGAAACGGAAAGGTGCCCGTCGATCTAACCATAAGACGAATTTCATTGCCTCATAACTTCTGCAATTTGATAATGTCAAAAAAAGAGTCGGTTAAAAAAATATTTCCCGATATTCAAATCAATTATAAGAATCACGATTGACTGGGTGAACGAGCTACTCTTGCGGCCAACAACAAGGATGTTCGACGAACTTAACAATATTATTCAGTCTAATATTCAAAGCGAGGCAGTCATATATAAGTCCGTTGAACTGTTGTAGAGGCAGATGAAGCGATTATGAACCCAACAGAATTTTTGAATTCACTCGATCTGCCAGGGGATGCCACCGCACGTACTGCAATTGAAAATCATGTTGCGAAATATTAACCAGCCAAGACTTTGCAACGGCACGTAGTTTGCTGTAAAAAAATTAATGAGCGATGTCGAATAGGCAACAATCTTAACAGGATTTTTTAAAAGTGAAGATGTCTTTATTCCTCACATTCCTATGATTCCAACAGATATGCCATTTCAATTTGAGAGATTGCGATTCCCAAATCGATTGGCGTTTGCCTTCACCATCAACAAAGCACAGAGTCAATCTTTAGAATTGTGCAGTTTAGATTTAGAGACGGATTGCTTCTCACATTGACAATTATATGTCGCGTGTTCTAGAGTCATCAAACCAGACAATCTCTATATCTACGCAGACAATGAACAACAAAAAATATTGTATACCCACAAGTATTGTGAAATTGAACATGTAAAGCGGACGAAAACTGAAAGATGTCAAATAACGCCATGACAGTAATTGTAAAACAAGAAATACTAAAGATCAATAGTTTCAAAAGTGACGAAAAGCATGTTTACCACCAAAACGCTTCAAAACACAGATAAACGACAAAGATCGACGCAGCAAAAGCAACAGTTCGAAGTTCCAAGATGTTCCAGTTTGAGAATTCAAAGCGACACACTTGAATAGTATCGTTCTGTATTATCGACAAAGGAAAGAAGAACTCAGTAATTAATTTGTCTAGCCTGGATATTCTCCGATAATTTTTTGTTACAAAGAAACACTCTTCATCAATCAATAAAACAGTTCTCAACATCATTCATCTTTGTCACACAAGACGCAAAAAACCTCTTCACACTTATTGCTGACTTAACCTAATCACAACAGCAAGAATCAGTCTCCAATCCAATCAAACTACAAATCAAATTACAAAGTATCAGTTTTTTCCCAACATTAGAAACATGCGCTTTCTCTCTTCATCTTTTTTTTTTCTTCCAAATTAAACCAGACTGAGCTACAGCAACGCGTGTATAAAAACATGCGTATATTCAAATGCAAAGTTTTGTCAGAATTTCAGAGCAATAGGTAAGGACTTTTCGATATCTAAGATTTTGAATTAATAAAGATAAGGTGCGTGTTTAAGAACTTTCGGAGGTTTAAGATTTTGAACAAAAGAACATTGACATTTTTATTTATATAGAATAGTTGGAGCCGGATACGTGAAGCGTGGCCGGCCCCTATAGACCAGTTGAATCGGTCACGCATAGCGTGGCCACGTCCAGTAGTTCACAGTAATTACATATTTCGGATTTTTCCGATAACGAAATGAAAAAATTGATTTTTAAGGCACTGAACGATAGAGCCGATCTGTTTAATTGATTCCTCTAATTAATCAGTTAATCAATTAATTGATTTTTTATTACTACCTTTTAATTTTCATGTTTTCCCATGAAATATGGTGCTAATCCTTTCTCTCCTTGAAATTCTTCTTATACCTTATTCATATCCATTTGAAAATAATCAATCGAAATCTCAGAAATCTGTTAAAAATTTTGTACCAGTTGTTTATGGCAAATTCATGAGATTGACATGAATGGATGATATTTTCCTTCCCGATACTCTTTTCTGTCAATTTTTGCATTGCACGACTATTTCGTTTTTTGCTTCAGTTCTTAATTTTTGATTCCATGAAAAAATTCCAAATATTCAATTTACGTTAGAAATTACTATTTAATGGTCAGATTCCTTATTCTACAAGACTAATAAATTTTTCATATATTTTATTTTTTCTGAATTTTTATTGTTGAATTATTTCAAAGCTTTTTCCTAATATTTTTTTGCAAATAACTAAGGTCCAATTCTAAACATTGTGAGGATTTTCTGAAATTCATAGATGATATCATGGATGAAATCTGCGTATATTCATTATTAACAACCGGTGCTAGTCACTGTAATCTATTTTAAACACTTGAGCGGCATCTGTCTTCCTGCTTAAAAATAAGCAGCACAACATGAGATTACGTTAATTTAAAAAAAGATTTTCAATAAAAAATAATACAAGAATATGCTTGCATATATCGTTCTAATTTCTCATTTAATCTTATTTCTTGTGACTTTTTTAATCTTGTGTTTAATTTTACTTCTGTTCATCAAAATTCTTATTTCCATACAATACTGTTTGTTTAAAGAAAAAACTTTTTCGAGGATAGAGAAACAACTTTTTCTAGAAGAATGTCACTTATAGAGGTGTATTACTTATGTGAAGTAATTTCATGTTGTTAACATTGTCCAATTATGGTCACCAGTATTTGTTGTCCAGGAAATTAAAGAAATCTTTTGTTCTTCCGTATGATATTTATTCAACATCGCTGGAAAGAAAAGAGAGTATGGGATCAAGTTTTGAACGAAGAAGAGGTACAATTATCGGACTCACCAAAGGGGCCCTAAGAGCAGTAAGCAGGAAACTTTTGAAAAAAGGAGAAGATTGCATTATAATTTCCAAAATATATGTAGCCAGAAGATTTAGAATAACTTTTGATAATGTCAAATCATGGGTTCATCGAGTGATCTTAAGGAATAAATAAGAATACAAAAAATTCTTGTAATCCTCACTTTTGAACATTTTTATCACTAATAAAAACATCTGGGACATATTCAGTTTTAAGGCGAATAAATCCTATTCTTAGAGCATTTCGTGATCTAAATATTAGTGCTAACTAATTTTATAATAAGGCCAGATTTGATCAATTCCATGTCAAAAATTCTTTGTCTAAAAAATGCGTCAATCGTCGATCATCGCCTTTCTTCTTCTTTCTATTATTTCCCTTTCACCTTTCATTTTTGCCCTATTTACACTGGAATGAAAAGGAAATAATTCCTTGAAAGAAGCGAAGATATAAATTTCAAGCAGTTATTTTCATCATTTACTTTTTTTATATTTCCTCTATCTGATCCCTTTTTTTTGTCTTTCCATCTACTTATAAATTATTGTTTTTTCACTAAATGGCTTCTTTTTATTAGAGCTAATTAAAAAGTATGGACAGAATGCTCTGTTTGAGATGCGATAAAGATACAAATTAAAAAGCATACTCCTCTCCTGGGTTGACGTGCTTGATTTACTTGATCTTCGTCAAATTACCTGGGGTTCACCTGTTATTAGAAAAACTTATAAAGTATCAAGCTGTGCCCAAAATTTCTTCATGGGTGATCTAAAAAGCAGACTAGACTCTGACTGTCTCTCTTCTACCTTGTCTTAGAGAGAGGGGAACCGTTAATGAGACATGAGCGATAACTGTGCTAAATTCATTTTACATTTCACAATGATATACGTTCCGGAAGTTCGAGAAATTTTTGTTTTGTGCTCCTCCTCTCTCACTCTCTCTCTCTCTCTCTCTCTGAAATATTGAGCTGATAATTTATCATTAAAAAAGTTGAACAATCCATTCGTGCCAAATAATCTCAAAAATTCTATTGAATCAATCGTCAAATTTTTTTTGCCGAAAAATTTTACATCTTTACGTTAATAGATTCGCAGAACGATTCGCTAATTCATAACTTCCAAAAGTAGGTAATCTCCTTTTGTGCCAATTTTGCTAAGATTTTGAAAAGTTTCCATTTCCATTTTTTTTCTGCAGGGTAGTGGACTATGCGGGATTAAATATACATGAACCAGCGGATCTGTACTTATTGGTAACACTACAAGTGGCAACACGAGTTGTGCAGTCTAAAAAGTTAAGCATCGGCATTAACAAAGTAAGACAGATTTATTACTTCGTTGGAATTTTTAAATGGTTCCTGGAAAAGTTCGCAAATTGGAAGTATGTAATTTTAAGTCAGACTGAAACATTGAGTTCATTAAGTTTTGCCCAAAAACTTCTTTCCTTTCCAATGAGTTCTTTTTTTTTTTGTTTTAAACACAAAACCTGTTGAACAAATATTTTATTTAATTCTTAAATTTTGCATAATTAATTCGAAGCACATTTCATAACCATTAATAAATGATTTTTACCTCCAAAACTATATCTTCATAAATTTGAATTGAATTTGATTAAAGCGAAAAATTCTTATTTAATTAAGTTTTTTGGAGGAGAAAATGCTCATCGCCTGAAATATGTGGGGAAAAAAAAAGAGTTATCGTATTTTTCTGTACAGGAAAGCGCTGAAACATTGTTCATGGAATGTGACGGAACGATTCTCGATGATAATCAAAGGACACAACGTATACAGTTGCGAATGTCACTTTGGCATGATGTTTTGCCAGGTTTCAACAGTTATTTTCAAGGACAAATTCGCATAACTCTCGATGATAATATTGTCCAAAAGGAATCTGTTGGCCCTCAATGGTTCGTTTTGCATCTTTTCTCGCTTCACATTTTTTTTTATTACAACATTCTTAATCGTAGATAAAAACTGCAAGGTCCTTCACTAACTTACATGAAAAGGTAGCTATCAGCTAAAACATCTTGCTTATTATTGCTTAGAAATAATACATAGAAGAGAAATAGTACATAAAATTTTACATGAAAAATTTCCTCGGATATAAAAAATTTCTTTTTAAAATCACTCAGTTGGCGGTACCAGACGTATATCCAAATATATAAATACTTAATTTCATTGAATATAGCTGTTTTAAGACTTTTGCCAAGTTATTTTAATGATTTTTGTTTCGAAAGCTAGTATTAATATTTTTGAATGACTATTTTTCCAATGAGATATAATTGAAATTAACGGTAATCGTAATTGACTGCCAGTTGTAAATTTCGAAAGAACGAACTGAAAACGAATTTTTATCTATATTTTGCTAAATTACATTTAATCTTTTTCATTCAAAAAAAAAATAATAATATGCGAATTTATATTTTAGCCTCTAAAAATAGCAAGATAGATTGAGGACGGCGGAATATCTAAAATTAATCTCTCTTCGTTATAGTTTATTTTATTATATTCTTACCTAATTTTGTAGGAAAATTTTCTTCTTTTACATTCATATATTTCAAAAAATCTTTTCACGAAATTTTATTTTTTTCCTTTACGTTTGCTTAACTTTCAGTTGATGAAAGTCATCATTTTGGAAGCCTCATTGTTGGAAATTTCTCGAATTACCATATTTTGTATAATGTTTTATTAACTGAAATTCATATGTAAATCTTCATTTCCTAAATAATTTATAGTTTTATAGCTTAGAACGTCATCGTTTAAAATTCAAAGAAAAGTAGCAATTAACCAGGCGCTTCATATTACACATTTTTAGCAATTGCCCACTACTTCCTTATCGTGCAGGAATGATTAATGCTTGCAGAATTTTACAACAAGTTTTCTTTCTGTTTGATGATGACTAGTAGTAGTTGCAGCCTTCTGCATTTTCTGTAACAATTCAAAATTTCAATTTTAAATTTTAAGAGAGTAAATAGGAAGGGAGAAATGGAATAGAAGAAGGGAAAAGAAAGAACTCACAGAATCCCATAGGCTGATAAAATTTATATATCCAATGATCGAATGTTACGATCTTTTAATTGCCAATAGCTCGTTGATGGCAATTCATAACTTTGATTTTGTCGAGACCATTTATTTTTTAATTTATCAAATTTATCATTGAATAATGATAATCAGTATCAAACTAGACAAAACGAGTAGCTTATGTGTGTGTGTGTGTGTGCATGTGTATTTAGAGGTGTAAAATAATGCCCCAGGGAATGTGTGTTTGTGTGTGGGGTGTATGCTTCTGTCTGTCAGTTTACATATTTTCAATTTTAACAACGGATTTCCGCTTTTCGATAATACTGCCACAAAATATGATTAGGAATGTTCACTTCCTGGAGCATCTACAACAGACATTGAAAACTTAACGCCTGTTGAGAATTTCCCTGGCAGTAATGTCCTGACTGGTCATCTTTCTCCAAATTTTTCTCTGACCCGTTGGTGTTCTTCATTTTTTATTAACTTTTCTCTATAAACTGATTCGTCAAGTTTTTTTTTGTATTATGGCTATTGGTGTTATATTATAAATTGTAAATTTTTATTAACGAAAAATGAACAAACAAATGATCTCGTGGAAAGTTATTCAATAATATTTAGATTTTCAGATTTTTTGAATTTGTCGGAGATTTTAGATTTTTTCGCTAAAGTTTAAGTGCCAAAATTCAAAACACTTGCTCCTTCCGGTAGAATATGCACTCCAATGAAGAATAATATTCTTTTCTATGTTACGCATCATTTCACAAATTTCAGTTGTTATCTAAAATATTTATTTTATGACTTCAATTGCTATCTTTTTTATTAAAATAAAAAGACGCATGCAAAAAATGAATGGGATAAATTTTTGAATTTGGAAATTTTTGAATTTTAGAATGTCAAATATTTTTAACTCTTTAATGCTGATAACAAAAGTTATTTTTTATCCTTTTTGGACCGAATTTTATAAAAACGCTGATTTCTCAATCGTCTCATTCTTTCTCTCTCTTTACCAAAATTTAAATTAATTTTTCTGCAATTAATTCTCCTCCATCATTTATCTTTTTTACTTTGTAGATCCTCAGAAAGCCATAACGATGGTACTTTTGATTTCTAGAGAGATGAACCTAAAAAAGCATTCTTTTGTGATAATTTATTCTGAAATATGCTAAATCACTTTTAATGCAATCTTAAAAGATATTTCTTTCCTGCAAATTTCTCAGCGTGTTTTTGCATAAATCAGAAGCCACAAATTATTTTGCTCTAAAAGCGTTGATTGACGTTTGATGTTTTTTCAACTCCATGTTTGTTTGATTAGATTTGGTTGAAGTCTAACATTTCTCTATCATCGCAATTATTTAAATCTGATGTTTGATCATTTTGTTTACTCTTTTGTAATCACATATTTTTTGTTTATAATTCTCAAATCAAATTGAAATGTTATTTCGGCAGATGTATGGGAATAAATTTCAAATTTCGAATGTAATTTCGATTTTTTCTGTTCCAAAAACTTATCTTTTATTTTATTAGTTCACAAAGCACAACGCTATGTAAGTTCCACATTCCAGTAAAAATGATAAGTAAGTATCGAATCTCACATGTTTATCTGATTGTGATTATGCTTGATAATTTCATCACTGATGTCAGTTCGCTTGATAAGTTGCTTATATTTCACATGTCAAAACGTGTTTCAAGTAATTTTGTTGTTGCAAATATTCCCACACATTTCCTTTTCATCTAATGTTGATATGCGTGTGTTACAATTGGCTTCAAGGACATGCAGCTTGCACCGAATAGAACAGCAGCGATAGCAGAATGATTAATCTTGAACTTGAAGAATAACATGAATTGGATCAACGCGAGAAGAAAAACGGATTGAAGAACTTTTCTAAGAAGTACAAAACATTGCAGCATTTGATGTCGATCAACATACAGTGAAGAAAATTGGAACGAATGATCAGAATGAGGGAAGATTTTCAGAAATGTATAAGAGCAGAAGATGAATCATGATCCGCACTAAGCTGCATATCAGATTCTCAAATGGAATGTTATAGTGAAGAACAAGTTTAGAACGTCATTAAAACATCAGAAGGAAATGGATAGAAGAGACCGTGCCTGAAATGCTCAAAAATGCTGAAATAATTGCACAGTTTGAACAGCTTATCCTCTACGATAGATCAAAGATCTGAATGTTAAAATAATAAGGAAAACGAAAGCAGAGATGGATTTCCCCGACACAAATATTCTTCCAAGCAAATCTCTTTTTTTTTGTTTTCCTCTCATCACTGCTTCCATTCTTGAAGATAGGAATTTAGCATCAAATCAAGTAACTTGACTAATATGTCAAAGAAATATCCTATTTTTGGTAATCCTGACAAATCAGAGAACTTTTGAGAACTTACGTCTTCCTGAGAGAAGCTTATTTTTCAAATAATTTTTAAGAACAACATTTTAATCTTATATAATTTTTTATTTTAAAGAATTTTACATTTTTTATCATTTCGATTTTTATAAAGCTATGAATTTGAATATTTATCGAAGTTCCATACCAAATTCCATGCTCCTTCAGCATCACCTTTTTCAAATATTTCGTTCTGTCTGAATGGCTCAAACGATCTCATCAATGGCATTTTCTTTTGAAGACTAGTTCTGCCAGATTCTGATTGTCAGCAACACATTCTTTACTCTCGAAGATTGATAGTACAGATGGATGAATGAACAAAAAGGACATAATGCCCTGTCCACATCTCATTTTTTTTCCTCGCCGCCAAGGGTTTTTTTTTTCTTTTGAAATTCTGCCTCGATAAAGCTTTTGACAAATTTTTTTTCAACAAACTTTTTTTTTCGATCATTTTATGGCTGTTTCTGTTAGAAATACTGATTGTTGTCTGGTAAGGATTGATCCTTATTTGGATAGATATTTCGTTCAGAGGAAAAAGAACTTGATAGTGTCATTTATGTCGTGAAATGAGACCATCAAGTTCTTTTCTATTTTTATTTACAGCAATGATTGGAATGCAATGAGCAGAAAATCTTTGAAATAAAAAATGAAACCCATTATTTCCAGCCTTTTAAAAAAACTTGTTTGAAATTTCTTATATTTGCCTTTTTTCATTCGAATTTTTCATTTTATTTAATTTTTAGTTGTGAAGTCAAGAGATGCTTTATGCTTTATCTTTCCCATTATTACTCGATTTATTCCCTTTTATCAATGCATATTAAAGAGATGGAAGTTCATTAATGAAATATGTTCTGTCATAGCAGTACATTTATTAATCATAAATGCAGTTATTTTTTAATCATTCCCTTGATTTCAATTATTTGTCCAAACTTTTCAAAAGTTTAAAGTTTTTTTTTTTCATTCCATCGTTTCTATACAACTAATGTTTTATTCTTCCGAAGTCGATTAATTTTCCAAACAAATGAATGAAATCAGAAACTAATCCAGCAGTTGAAAAGATTATAACATCATCGAGATAACACTGATGAAGAAAAAAAGCAGAGTAGATTTGAAGCATAATTTCATTTTCATGTTCATATATCCCTTTCATATAGTTTTCATTTATATAAATAAAATGAAACGATTTTGAATTCGATAAAATCTCAGCAATGCGTAAATATAATTTACTTGTTCGTAGCATTAATAAGATCATGAAGCGTGTTTAATGAAAATTAAAAATTCTTGACGCAGCTGAAACTGAAATGTTACATGTAAATTTTAAATGCTAGAAATAGGTCCAGTTTTTATTTAAATTAGTTTTATTTTATTAACACTTATTTTATATTTCGATCTTTCTTCTTTCTAGGTATTATCTGAAACCACGAATGACTGGTGATGAGAACGGTGATGGGATTCATGGTGGAACGAACGATGTTCTAGCCCCTGAGAATCAGAATCCATTAAATGGTTATCAGCAGCTTGGCGAATTGCGCTTGCGACTCTTTTATACGGCAGAACATGTACTACCGGTCGAGTTCTATAAGCCGCTCCAGATGAATCTTCTTAAATCATTGACTTTACAACCATTTTGTGCATCGCCCGCTGGAATTCTCGAATATTTGCCATCGGTAAGAGCAATTTAAGAGAAAAGATGTTGATGTCGAAAAAATAAATAAATTTAAATTATATATTTTTGATTAAAAATTTTGAAAATTTAAGATTTACATTTTAGGTGGATATATTAACGATTGCGAGACCACTGATGAAAATTTTTGTGCAAGCCGAACTGATACGTCCATTGCTGAGGGTTCTTTGCTCTGATAACATTCTAAAATGCCAGTAAGTTCATGATATTTAGTTGTTTCTCCTTAAAAGTCTAATTCTCCATATTTGGGACTGCGTTATTTTCAAATCTTTTTTTTTCTTTTTATTTTGCTGTTGATATTTTCAGTTCGATTATCTATAGGTGGTGACAAATGTCGAATAAATGAGGAAAAAACCGAGAGCAAGGAATAGACAAGAGATCGTTCCCTCTCAATTAGCTTGGCTCTTTAAAAGATTGATTTAAAACTGGGCATGTAGACATATAGCAAATGATTCTCTTACTACTCCTCCGAAGAACAATATTCTTTAGGACGTTGCAAATATTGCCAGAAATTTAAGCTTTATTGAATTTTGAGCCTTGATCTTCTGTTCACCGTGCAGTTTTGTAGTTAGTCTATTTAGAAAGAAGCTGATAATTTATATTAAATGATTCAAAAGAAATATCTTCTAGGGATATAAATACTTTATTTCGGAGTCAATCATTGGCAACAAAAATAATTCATGAACAGATGAAGTTTTTTGGGCACCATTATCTTGTGATCTCAATTAAGCCTGTTATCGACATGGTAAGTTCCTTGCATACTGTATTGAATTCATTCAAGGTTATAAAATTCAACGGAACTCCTTCAGGTTTCTGTTGCTTCTTTTCTAATTTAAAATTAACTTACTTTCGCCAGGCGCATTAATTCCATTCAATCTCTACTGAATTATCTAAAAAAAAAAAAAAAAAAAAGTGAAATATTGCTTTTTAAGCTTTACGAGCGATGAGAAATCATTATGCTTAATGACATAATTCCTGTTTTCAGATTTATTGTGAGCGTAAATGTTGCGAGATTGATCCAATGAAATTAAAACAAGGCGATAGCATGGAATCGAATAAGGTCTTCGCTTAAAATTTCGAATAGTAATCCTAAGACAGAAATTCTACAAACCATGTTGACTGTTATGGAGAGGAAACATTCTGATAGCTCGTGCTTGTTTACTTCATGACCACTTTATCTGTCTCGAATTGAGAAGATAATTGAGAATTCTGAATGTTTACAACTTCTTATTAATACATTTTGGCCAAGCAGAATGAATCGTTGTACTTTGAAACTTTCAACCAATTAATTTTTCAGCTAAATCTGATAGTATATGGTGAGATAGCATTTTCACGAGTGGTTGATTCAAGTCACCGTTGCCCGTTAGTGCTGCGCGAAATGTTTTCCGATTTACGGGAACTTGCAGCGCAGCACTTTCCCGGTCGAGAAGACATCCAACGATTGATACTTAGTTCTTTCATTATTATGCGTTTCTTTGCGGCTGCTCTAATGAATCCGAAATTGTTTGGGCTCAAACGTGATCAACCGGTTAGTTTATTCCAAAGAATTTGTTGAATACTTTTCATATATTTCACTTTTATTTATTTTTCGATCTTTTCCCAAATATTTGCCTCAATTTTATAATATAAAGACTTAAGGACATATTTAATATTATTTTTTTTTCACGGATGTTTTGATAAGGGTTTATTTTTTCGCTTCGTAGTATCGAAATTAGCATGTTTGATTTGAATTTTCATTTGATAAAGAACTTCAGCTCTCCTTTACCGTCTAATTTTATGAATATTTTTTACGACGCTTCAGGAAGGTGTTGTTTGTCGTACCCTAGTGCTACTCTCAAAAATACTTCAACGACTATCGAACTGCGTTGTCTCTGCGAATTCGCTTACTGAAAAAGAACCATGGCTTTCATCAGTTCTTGAGAGGTCAGTTCTCAATTGATCAAAAAAAGCGTCTTACATTTAATCATTTTTTATAATCCTTGTTGAGTGTTAATTGTTATATATAAGATTAAAGCGAAATTTTTAGGTTCACAGATGAACAACATAAGCTCGCAATGTTGAAGTTTCTTAATACAATATCAATGACGGAGACTACCACAGATGTGAATTGTGAAAATCTCTCAGTTGTTCGCGATGGGTAAATTTTTTGACTTCCTGTCTGATGGATTTTTGATTTTGACGCTCATAAGATACTTTGGTTATAAGTATGATTTTAATAAGACGAGTTGATCGAATTCACTTCTCACTACTAATAGGTCACAATATTCCGTACTATCACAAATTGACGAAAATCTAACATCATATAGTTGTCAATTTCAAAGTAAAAATGATCTGTTTAACAGTAATTATAGTTCTTTAGATTGAGATTTAAATTTTGATCGATTTACAGATTTTTTATCGAAAGGAAAACTCGAGAAAAGCGCCGAATACTGAGAAATTTAGTGAATCAGAAGCGACGATATGTCGTATTAACAGAAAATGAAATTTGCTGGCAGAAAACAAAAGGTTTTTTTTTAGAAATGCTTTTTTTTTCTTCCATTCAATTTAAAAATTGTCTCATTTATGATTTTCTCAATTTCTTATATTCTGCAGTTACTGGAAATATTTCTATAAATGAAAATCCAACTATTTTTAAATGCTCTACAAGTCTTCTTTCATCCGGATTTCGGGAATCATCCTTTGAATTCGGGATATTTTCAGTTCTAAGGAGATTTATCATTCTTCAGAGGAGACTGCTAATATGCAAAAGTTGAGTTAGAATCAGTATTGTTAAATCTACTGAATGTTAATTTATTTTAGCAGATGCAGAACCGAAAGGTCGAATGAGGTTGCAAGAAGTGAACCAAATAGAGCCGGTGGTAGATGCAAAAAATGTTTTCAAGATAGCATCATCGGATTGTGAAATTCAATTCCAGGCACCAAGCACTGTTGAGATGAATGAATGGTTGGATGTTTGGCTCTTTGTTTTCCTAATTTACGAATAATTTTTGGGTTAAAATCAGTGAATTTATCTTTAACAGAAAAGGTTCTTGAATAAAGTTCCACTATAAATTTGGAATTCTAGGATAGTACAAATCCAGAAACAACGCAAGCGGCAACTGATGATCGCATTGCGTACGAATGAATCGAACGATGCATTTGAAATAGATACTGAACGAGAACTTGAGGCAATTCATGCGATAATTTATGAAAATGCGGAAACACTAAAGCAGTGGAAGAATATACTGGAAGGAACAGAGATTCCCACTTTGCATCCATGCATACCGATTGCATTACAAGATCAGGTTCATTTTCAAAATGATTGCGATATTTCATCATTGCGATGATTTATTATTCTTATTATTCACTGTTTTCAGCTGAGAAATAGTGAAAATCCGGAACAAGCAAAGCAGTTATTTTACAGTAGTCTTCAAGAAATTTTGCATAGTACTTTATTAATCGAAAAATCACATAATGAAATTGTTAATCGCTTCATCAAACAAGTAAGATTTTCTGCTTAATTTTGTTTTGTTAGAATGTATAATTTCAATTTTGTTATTAGGGAAAATAGCGATGGCGTAATTTATTATGTTTCACAAAATTTAGTTAAACTGTTGAAAAATGATAAAAAAAAATATAAAAGTAAATTTACAGATTCATTTCCAACTAAATAAGACTGATTTATTCCGAGATTATATGAAATTCTTTTAGATTCGTTATGGGAAAGGAACGCGAGAACTTCCAATCGGTGATGATAATTATTTGCTATTGAAATCAAGATTCCGTAAAAGCCTTGATGAGATTTGATATTTGATAAATGAAAAATCGAAGAAAAAAAAAAGAAGATAGGCTGCTAAAAACACGGCAAAGCAAATGTAAGAGCTATTCTCGAACTCAGGAAACAAACCAAATTTTACGAAAATGCCTTATTGTCTCCACTGTAGTTTCTACTTTTAATTGTTTCGAAAGTTTTGTAATTTATTTGTCTTTTTTTTTTTTTTTTTTTGAAGGTCTTTATTCTTTCAAGGTGCTTGAGTATTGTACCATTATTTCTCCTAATTTCTCGCTCAAAATCGTTCTCTGACTTTTTGGTCTGAGCTTTCTGTTGCCCATTCTCAGATTGAGCAATCTCAACTCTTTCCTCGATGATACATTTGAAAATGACAGAATTTTTATTCTTTACCATTTTTGGTTATTAGAAAATGGGAAATGAAGTAGAATTGATAGAATTAAATTATTTGCAGAAAAAATGAAATTCTAGAAAAATTTTTTGTCTGATATCATAAGGAATGATCAAATAAGTAATAACAGTAGGATTGAAATGGATCTATAATTGTTAGTTATAGTAAAGTTTCTCATGTGTTATTTACCTCGACTATTTTTTCTTTTTATTATTTCTTCCATTGTGTATATTTCTTTCCAGTTTCGTTAAAAAAGTTGGCTGGCTCAACTGAAGGTTGACTTCTTGTTTATTTTTGCCGATATTTGTTGGATACTCCATGGCTTATGTTTTTTGAAATTTTGTTCGATATTCTTGTCATTTCTGTAGTCACTTCGTGTTCCCAATCCATTTAGTTTCTGTTAGAAAGAATTGGTAGATGTTTTGATTGAAGGTGTTAGATGAAATAGAAGAAATTGTGTAGATGAATATTAATATTAATAGTATGACGGTGTACTAAATAAGCGTCCTTAGGTAAAATTATTATTGTTACCATTATTCGATTATTTTGATTTTTTTTCTTTATTATATTTATATCTATTTAAGCAAAAATTTCATAAAATTCTTTATATAAAATTTTGTCATACCTCTTTTTCTAATAGAATTACATTTCATAGTTTTTAATATGCTATTATGAAAGGAACTTCTTTAGGATTGAAAAAGTTATGGTTTTTTTAAGTAATATAATTGTGAATTGAATGAGAAGAAGAGAATCGACGGGAAAAACTTCTGTTCCATTGAATCAACAATGCTTGATTGAAGAATAAGAGAAGTTAGATTTGATAATTCCCACAACTTATTTTTTCTTGTACAAAAAACAAAGAAACAGTTGATTATTTGTGAATGAACTTGAGAAAACGACTGGAGAAAGAGCAGAAGGACGTGGAATGGGATTCGTAAAATTTTCTACGTGTTTTTCATCATTTTACTTCTTCAGATGGGACGAACTACTTAAACACAAAGCGAAGACAAGAAATTTCTCTATTGGAATAAGAAGGGGAGAGTCTTCATGTGAACTTTTCAGAATCTTGCTTAATGGCTTTTCGAACTTTAGTGAAGAGATAGCTTCATAGAATTTCTTCCTGAGAATTGTTTACTTGTATTGTTTTGAATCTACGCTAAGCGATTTTTCTTCTACACCAAATCTTTAACTATTTAATTAACGATAGTCATTCGATTCAACTTATGATACATTTATTAATACTCAAATTAATGAAACAATGCTAAGAGACAATAAATCATTCAAATCACATCTAGTTATCACGAAAGCCTGCTTAAGTTAAACATTGGAAAAAATTGCTTACTAAACAGGAAGCTAGATGTTGCATTTGATAATTCCTATAAAAATGATCGATTGTGAATTCTTTAAAAGATGAAAAAAATTTTTAAATGAGGTAGTTGAATTATTCATTTCATTATTAATTTATTTAAGTAAATCAGCAGAAAAACTCGTGCAAAAAAAGAATACAAAAGAAAGAATGCAAACATTTTGCGAAATAAAGCGTCGTATTAAAATCTTTAAAAAATGTTACAAAAAACACAAACAGTTAAAGGCTTTTATATCTTTTTTCCTAATCATTCGTTAACTATGGTGCCATTTTGTTTTTCTCATTTATCTCAATTTTGAGTTCCTCTTGCTCTCGAATAACATCTGAAATTTAAAATGTCGTTTTCATTTTAAGTATTTTTGAAAAAAAACTGTCCTATTACAATTTTATTTTTTTCACACTATTTTAGCCTGAAACAAAGGTCAAATTTGGAATAACGCATGCACTGAAGTCAAGATGTATTCATACAAATTTTTCTCAGCCTAATATTTTCCATCTGAGCCATAAGTTAGGATAATGACATCAACCATCGAAATTGAAACAGATGCCTCCGACAGACTTATTCAGAATGCTTTTACTTTTATATTTTTTTATTGTTTATAAAAGCATTCTATCTTCTGTTTTACAATTTTACGTCATCATCTGATTTTTCGAAAAATATTCTAACCATCAGCAGATGGAAGCGCTATTTTTACAACCGGATCGACATGTTTCAGCTTTTCTGTGTCAAAGTTCACGATCAGCGCTGGTACTTTTTCACGAGCTATGTCTGAAGCGAAATATTTATTTGAATCGACTAAAAAAAATTAATAATATTCCAAATTTAGGTCCCAAATCAAAATCGCAGTAAGAATATTAAAAAGAAATCAATGGCTTTATTTATTTTCAGAATTCTTTATGGGATAACATTCCCTCACCGAACAATTTAAGTAAGATTCAAAACAACTTTCTCACCAAAAATATTTCAAAAATCATGTAAAGTAGAAGTTACCACCGGATGTCGGCAATATATTTTTCTCAACAACTTCAGCGTGACGAAGTTTATTGGTATCGTGTGTCTTTATTTCTCCTTTCAAATTTTCATCCACTTTTTCTCGATACATATCTGAAATTAGATCGAGAAGTCATATCAAAATTGTCGTAAAAACGCAAAGTCAATATAGGTGAGGTTTCTTCCATCTAGGTGACCTGGATGACTGAAAAACATTTCCTATATTTATTAGTTGTTGGATAATCTTTCGTGAGAAATAAAACATCAAAAAAATCATTATCGTACTGCGTCGTGATGCAATATTATACTGATGAATTTCTTCTAGCAACATATTTTACTTTTTGAGTATACGAATTTTTAATTAATAACAAGAAATTACCTTCTGGTCTTGGAAGAACATTCTTCTCAACAACATCTGCATGCCGTAGTTTACCGCGATCATGCATTCTAATTTCCTCTTTCAATTCGCAATCGATCTTTTCTTGACAAATATCTTGAATAGAAATATAATTAAGACTATCATTCTTCTAATGAAACCCAAAAAACTTTCATTGTGAAGGAATTTCGTCTCAAATTTTTCTTATAATGTCATCAAACATTTTTCCTCCTGCAAATGCCAGAAAAATATATTCCAATGGAAAATGAAAATTAGCACCAAAATTCGTAGTTTTATCATGTTAACTTCATGAAGAAAACTTACGCCTTCGTTAAGATTGATAATGAAGTCTTATCAGCTATTGATTGTTGATAGGAAGCATTTATAATTGTGATATTGATATAATACGTAATAAAATAAGTTTTCTTAAAATCACATTTATGCGGATTTTATGTATATCAGTTTCGATTGAACTGATGGAAAAGAAATCACAGGCTTACTAATTTTTGAAATTTATTTTGGAATATAGCAATTACTCAACATTAAAAGTTTGCAAATTGAAACATCGATGAAGGCAGAAGGCAAAGTAACAGTGATGGCAGAATCCTTTCACTTCGTGACATCAATATCATCCTAATCATCTTAATATCACAAGTTGCAAAGAGAAAAATTCACCGAGAGTTGTGGGTAAAATATTCTTTACGCTGATTTCCACATGCTTTAATTGTTGTCCCTTCGTGACCTCTGTAGCTATATCCAACGGTAATTTTGGAACTTTTTCTTTGTTTACGTCCAATCTTTCACCATTAATTTCTTCCATTGTTAAATGTACTAAAAGTATGTAAAAATGAAGAATACCTCGCATAAAGTCAAAATTTCATCCTGAAATTCGGACGTTGAAAGAGCTGATTTTATCAATGAACAGATGATCAAGTGATGCTGGCTGAAATTAAGTAAAAAGTAATAATAATTGTGGTAATATAACAAGCGATTCAACAAAATTTGAAGAAAGCAATACCTAACTTACTTATATTTATATTCCTTAAATTTTTGCTGCGAACTTTTTGATGCATTAAAAAGTTTGTAGCAAAAAAATAAAAAAAAAGAGAGAGAGAAAGTTTCTGATGAAAATAAAAAAAAAATAATAAATCGCAGATAATTGGAACTGGAAAATGTGTCCAACACCATAACAATACAATGATAATAAAAGAGTGTTGTTGTGTACTGGTACTTCATCTATGCAGAATAAAAGCGTGAAAAAGGCAAAAACTTTCCAAATCAAAATACTGGCACAGGTAGGTGACACATAAATGATCTTCGATACAACTCATACCCTCATGTAAATGAAAATTTCAGCATGGATTGGGTAAAATTGCAATCGTTGTATTTATTTCTCGGAACTCAGGGAAAATTCTCGAGTTCGATAGTAACTTATGAATTATCATAAGTACCATTATGGAATAACGAATATGCTTATTTTAATTACAAAAGTAATGATTTCATGATTATGATGACAATCTTTGTGAATGAAAGATGCAATCAATGCGATTCTAATCTAAACTTCTCATCTAAGCAACTGATTATCTATTAGACTTCCCACTCAACGTTTATAAGTGTTCGATTTGTTAGAGACTTGAAATTCAGATAATAAAAATAAAATCACACAATTTTCTAAAACAAAGTCCTATTTTTTTAATGAAAATAATAATAATAATAATAATAATAATAATAATAATAATAATAATAATAATAATAATAATAATAATAATAATAATAATAATAATAATAATAATAATAATAATAATAATAAACAATAGTAATAATAGTAAGAGATGAAATATATTGACAAATTGACAGAGTGGAGAGTGAGAAGAAAGGATCGGAAAATAGTTAACTTGCATTAGTTGTGTTGTGCCAAAATGGCAATGCGAAATGAATTATAAATGAACGAACCATGTCATCAAATCATTCATACTCGATTTCTGTTTATATAGCTATCGTTGCATTGTTTAGATGATAAACAGAACACAGAACCATCCCAACCAAGTGTCTCTTGCGATAAGTTTGCATATCAACAAATTCGAGACAACTACCAAAATTCAAGCGATTCTCTTCTTCTGTTAACGTTGCGAATCTCGAGCATGTCCATCGATTCTGTGGCAGAAGGCGACCAGCACACATCCATTAACCATCATTTGAACATTTACAATGCCAAGAGCTATTATCATGAAACCTTCAGCCAAAAAGGAAAATGTCATTTCAAGTGACAGAAGGAAAGGGACAGGTGACACTACCATCTGACAGGTGGATCTTCTTGACCAGGACATCACATGAATAGTTTTTCATTTGACCCAACAATATGTGTCTCAGGTGACTTCCTTTCACATTTTCATCGTCAAATTAATACTATCCTTTACCTTCATTAGCCAGATTTCTTCTAGACAGCTACAGCTCGTAATTTCGAATTTCAAGTTATTCGATCTTTCTACAACATATCTTAGATATTGTTTTCTTTGAAACGCTATTCTCATTATACTTCGTCAGCTATAATCTTTCACGATTATAGTTCTGAGACTCTAAATTTTATTTTATGTGACTAATCTCAGCAATGGAACAGATTTGCATTGCTTATTTTTCATACGATTTTTTTAAACAAATTTTGAATCTCAAAGCTGTAAAACTTGGAAAATATACAAAAATTCTCAGCAATGACAGTAAAAACAGATCTAGAAATTTAATCCTGGAAGAAAACGGACGAAATGTTTAAGCAAATATGTAAATTCTCAGAGAAGAGAATCAAACTGTTCAATTTTGGTGCAAAATGATGGACATAAAGCAACAAATTCTATTTCAAACAAATTCTTTTTCGAGTACCTGTCTTTCGATAGTTTAATTTCTGTCGAAAAACGCATTTTTTATGCAAAATGATTTAGATCGTTAAAAAATTTCAGAATTTATATGAATAAAACATTGCTGAAATTTGATTTATCTAGTTTACAGATCCAAATTTAACAGGAGTTAATAAAAATATCATCGATATATTACTGAGTCAGCGCATTTTTTCTTTTTTTTGGCTTTAATAAATTTCAATTTTTAATCGAAACCATTAAAATTTTTCTGATTTGTAGTGATTGCTTTTAATGCTCAGTGATTTTCTGAATTTTAAATCGAACGTGGATGTTAAATCACTGAAATTGCGAGAATGCCAAATCAAGAAAATGGCACTCGAAATAAGGTTATGTTATCGGATTTCTGTTTACAAGAAGACATTGAAATTTTAGAACCAAGAAGTTTTTTAATATAGAGTTGCTCTATCCATGATTTTTCATAATCCGTGAATCATCATCTTCGATCTTTCTTTCATTTAATAGGACAAAAGTTTCGCTTTTTGCGGATCATCTCAAAATTAAATTATTCAACTTCTTTTAAAACAATTAATAATTTTATTCATGCATCTGGGAAAAAACGAGGCCAAAAAACATGTAATTAGATTAAATTAAAAATAATCTTCCATAGATGAATAGCAAAATCCCAATTATCGCTTTATCCGATGAATGTTTACAATTTGAAGTTGAATTAATGACTAGGCCATTGAAGTTCATTAACTATAATAAGGATGCCTCATTGTTCACTTCGTCTAGAAAGATACGCAATTATTGATCCATTTTGTATGTCATTGATTCAAAATCTTGAACATATTTGTAACATCTTGAGTTTTAATGAATAAAACACTTGTAAATTATGTATTTCCTGAACATATAAAAATAGAACAAAATTTTGCTAATTTCTGTGATAAGAAAGAAAATCAAAAAAGATGAAAAAGACGGATTGATTAACTATTTTGTGACGATTGAAAAAATACTAAAGTTAGTATTGTTTTGAAAATTTTATTTTAATTTAATATCATATGGAATATAGATCCTAAACTATATTGCTGATTCTAAATGGAAGTTTAAGTGTTTATAAAATAATTTTATGTAATGTTAACGCATGCAAAATTACTTGAAAGCATTTTGCAGCATGCATGACATTTACTTATATTCCGTTTTAACTTAATGAATTCTTAGTAGGAAGATTTTTTCTCATATATTGAAAAACATATTTTTCTGAGCGATATACGATTTTATTTCAGCAATAAAAGTGATATCATTGAGTTAAAGATAAGCACTTGATTATCCTTATCAGAGCGATTTGGATGCTTATTAATGTCGCAAAATTTATGAGATCTAAATAGATGCAGTATGAAGTGCTTCATTCATTTGAGTGACGAAGAACGGATAAAAAGCAATGACATAAGAAACAAATGCAAGCGCACTTGAATGATTGCTTTCCTTTCATTTCTGATAATTTAACTTCGAAAATTATTCTAAATGCAATTGCAGAATGTTAGCTCATATTGAGAAAGTTTGTAAATCATAGCTTTAATGTTTACTTATTCTTAAGAATTCCATTTTTCAATGTCCAGATGATACAATGACGGCGTCCAGCCTAAGATTCACAGAAAATGCATGCCACAAAAAATATAATTTATCTTCATTCAAGTTCCAAATCAGTGGAAGTGAATGCTTTTAAATAATTTGCAGGAACATTATTACCTATTAATAACTTTTATTATCAAATTATCACATGTTTTAAAATGTTGCCGTTTCAAATTTGTGCTGAATACTATGTAAGATGCAGTATCTATCATTTGTATCTTATGACGCTTCCATTGTACTTCGATTATCAAATGAAGGAAGAAGCTAAATGTTGACAATTCAGTAGTTAAGTTTTGTTCATCCCAGGCTCTAACATATTTACTTCTTGACATTTCATCAAATAATTTTTCCAAATAATTCGATTTCATGAGCACTTTTTAGATCTAAAGATTGCACAAAAAACTGAATAATTCATAATTTAAATTAATTTATATAGTATACTTAATGTATTTTAGATTCTACGAATTCTTTGAAACAATAAACAGTTAAACAGTAGTATTGTAGCTAAGAGAAACGCAAATGTCTAAAGCAAGCACTCATTTGTTGAGATATAACTTTCCAAATAATTTCAATTATTTTAATTCGTAAACTGAATGAATCTTTTCTTGATGTATTTTCCATGCTTATTTGCAGTTATTAATTAGTAGATTCAATCCAAGTACCGGACGAATTAAGCAATCATGATAACTGATATAGCATTTCATCAGAACAGTGTGTTGGTGAACAATTAGCGCAGAATACACAGCAGATAATTCTGATGATAGTGATATATAGCATACAATTAATTTCACTTAAAATTAATCAGATATGCAAAAATGAATAATTTAAACTAAAAAATTACAATAGCAATATTACAAGGATGCAAATCAGTAATTTATCACTATTTCCCATCTCAGGAGATGCCTTTATCTAAAATTCTTGAAACTTGATCAATTACTATTAATGTAAAAAATTGCAGTTGTAATTTCTAGCCTATGTAAAATTCTATTCTTTCGAATTTCTAAATATCTAAAAGTGAAATATTTCTCAAATCCATAATAAAAAGTAATTCTGGATGTGCAATTGTTACTATGAATTATAATAGAACAGATAATTTGCTTCATATCTGTCACTGAGAGTTTAAAATGCTTGAGATGTAAAGAAATCGGTTTGTGTCACAGATATTATTTCCGGTCGAAATAGATCCATCAGAATATAAATGATTCAGAGTAGTGAAAATTAAATCCTGCAGATTTTATGCATGCATAGTGAGTTTGATTGAGTCAAATAGTAAATACTCTCAGCGACAAGTGATTATAAATTGTGCAGAAGAATGTGCGACACTTTGCTTGGAATTCAGTATTTGAGCATTGTTGAACTTTTATTAAATCGTGCCATGAAATGATTGAATTTTGAAAATATTCTTCCATAAAGGCAGCAAAATGAATACTTCATGAGAATCCAAGATAGGCCAATAAATATCGGGAGAGATGAAGACAAAGTGAGGCAAATTATCATATAATAATATTTTCATTTTTCTGAATTCAAAATAACTTAAGTTTCTTTGCTCTCTCGAATCTCATCCTTTCCTCAACTCTTAACAAGCATTAGAATAAAGATATCTCACATTCTTCCGCACACTTATAACCACTCATTGCCGAGAGCATTCACAATGTGACCCAATCAGACCAGAAACATTCCTTAGGCACAGGCGCACTATGTACTCCACCCCATACCTTACTTTTAAGGTATTGGACTTCAAGGGTGCGCAAAGCAATCGATTGCGTAAGTGTTCCAGTGGTGACACATGGTGTATTATCATCATCAACCACCATATTCACTTGGCACACAACCCAAATACAGTGTAAGTGCAAGGGATCAATTTGTTTTTCCTACGTTTCAGTCAGTGGATGTTTTTTTCGTTTTAGTAAAGTGCAAGTGCAGTTTTCTGCAGTGATAATGCAATATTGAGGATGTGAGCGTTGAAAGTTTTGCATTTGATTTAACAACATTCCATGAGAAAAAAGGGCAGGTTTAAATGATTCTTTGATCGATTGATAAAAATATTTGATAAGGATGCGACCATCGATTTATACTTGCATAAGAGAGAACAAAATTTGTGCAAATTTGATAATTGACTGAACATGTCATTATTTAATCATTTGATTATTAATTGCTTGTTAAAATAAAGAATCCATTCTTTTTTTTTTTCGTTATTTTGTGCAAAAAAATTAACGAACTTTCAGACTTATGGATCAATTTTGAAATTGAGATTTTGGAAGTATCAGGAAATTTGATTCGATTCAATTCATTTCGATTCAAATAAATTATTTTTAGTTTCTAAATGAAATAGAAACTAGTGTGAACAAAATGTGTAGAGCAGTGAACATCAAAGTGATGGTAGTATATTTGAGTATTAACTGCATTATCTATATGTGAAGTTTGCTGAAAAAGCTGTTTACATTGTATATCACGCAGCAGACGAGTTAAATCTTCGTCGACAAAATTTTGCCAGCTGTTAAGATGATTTGCAAACTCGAGTTTTTAATATTTTGCATCGATGGTCTCGAATGAGATATATATGTGTATCAAGAGAGGCATTTAAGAACAGCTGATGGCCACATTAAAAAGTAGAATCGAAATTTAATGAGAGAAATGTAACATATGGATTATACTAGTGATGCAAATGTGCCAAGAATATTCGATTCGAGGTTAAGAAAACAATTTGTTTTCGAATCGGAATGCATTTGGTTTTAAACGATTAATATCAGTTGTTATCAAGTAACTCTGCAAGTCATTTTGCAAATCAGGCGTGATGGAGCACTAACCTGCTAAATTCGAAAATGTTGTTGCAGTATTCAGTGTCAAAGAAAAAACGAACATTGAAACAATTTAGCAGTATAGATAATAACACATTTATTTCGGAACATTTCAATGTATGAATTAAATAGATTGAAATGAATTTTCGCGATAAAGACTTTCGAGAATTTCCGAGACCATATAGTATGTGAACAAAGCATCGAACTGATTTTAGTTAAGATTATTTGGCCTATTTGAATCAAATAAATCTGATATTTTTGTATAGATATATTTTCGAAAATATCTTGAAAGGTTCTTGATGAAAACACAATATTATGGAGAAAACTGAGAAGGGAAAGGAAGTTGAAAATATAAATAGATAGGATAGAATGAACATAGCTTGGCTCACAGCTAAACCAAATGTTTGTCCATATTTTTATGAAAATTATGAATCAAGGCTTGAAGTTCTGATAAGAAAAGTTTTGAGATTCTTCGACTATTCGGATTCATTTTTGCAAAGAATGATAACATCATTAAAAGAAGTAAGTTGCTCGAAAGATTAGGAATCATGGATTCACCATTTGTTGTCGCAAATAACGTTCAAGTAGTGCCATTCATTATGTGGCCCTACAATGATGATCGATTGTAGAGATAAAATTCTTTCTGACATGATGGCGATCAATTCAATGGATTCGTCGAAATAACTTTCTCTGTGATATAGCACAAAAACACAATCTGGCTGGACAAACGAGACTGTTCATCTAAGATTGTTCGGCTTGATTAGAAAGTCATTGAAGAAATGTCGTCATCATTCGTTGTGCCAGAGGAAAAAATTAAGTACAAGAACTTTTAAATGTTTGATATAAATTCTGCTAAGAAACAGTGCCTTGTTTCTGATAATAACAAATGTTTTTCAATTTGTAAACAATCGAAACAATTTTTATTGGAGCAAAAAATGATTTCAAAAAGCAGCAATAATATAACAACTCAAAAAAAGAAAATTGTTTTAATTTTCATTTCTTTCTTCGATGAATTATTGTGTTCGGTTTGAGATTATGTGGATAATTTCTCAGATAGCGATAATAGCGAGATTATATAACGTTAGATATCATGTCCTCACAATATATCAGGCAAACTTCCACGGACTTGAATGACTTTGCTCACATTTCCTTTGCTATCTTGTGGCTCAAAATCGAGAATACCAGTAACTGGTCCCCAGTCATTCGTTCGTTGATCCTCCGTTATCATTCCTGTTCCGCAAACTGATGGGCTGGCATTCGTACGAACTGTGGCCTATAACCAATTTATCACATCTTTTAATGAAGCAAAAATCAATTTCATTATAAGGATAAAATTTTCAAATTTTCATTTTCCTTAACTATGAATAAATCAGACAGGTGATGTTTATGCATTAGGATTCTGTACATTTCATCAGAAGCTCAGTTATTTTCTTTTGATTAAAAAGTATGGCAATTTTGATCAGCATAATCTGCATCATACTTCAAGACTGCTCAAATTATCTTTTGACATTGCTTGTTGATCTGAGTAAAGTGTACGTTTGTCTTCTTCATACTTTTTTCTCCATTTCATAATCATTTCTTGACTGATGAACTTCTGTAATAATTAATGTCGAATGAGGAAATGTAAGAGAGAAGTTGTATGATTTCTCCAATAATTTTGTGATTTCAGTAAATTCAATAATCTGTAGTGAATTACATACCTCATAGGTAACAGGTAAATACTCAAATATTTTCTTCTCAGCTGTTTTTTTTTCAACGCATTTGAGATTATACATTTTTTGTGGTGATATTTTCGACTTCAATATCATAGTTACTGCTCTAAAATTTTTCGGATAATTTTGATGTTTGGAAAATTCGAATATTCATAAAAAATGGATAAACTATTTCGGAGATGCAAGAGAAGACCTTCAATATTCATTGACTGAAAGTAAAATAAGTATCAACGAGGATTTTTGACTTAAATACAAATTTAAGCCTTTGCATTTTGAAAATTCAATTTATATGGCTCGAGCTGAGATGCACAAAATATCATTTTCAAATTCAGCTCTAACTTCAGTGGTTTTAGATTCTCATCATCTTCCTCTTTGATGGTGAATACAGATAATTTTTTGGCAGCGTTGAATATTGGGCCTTGCTTCCGAGCACTCACTTTCTCTCGACTAACTGCAATATGCATGAAAAAATATTCCGAGTAATTTCCAAAATTCTAATTTCATCTTTGTTTTCAATAACCGAATTATGATAGAATTGAAATTCTTTATGCATTCTCATCCAATAATTTGATTAATTAATTCTTTTATGCTCCAAAATACAACAAATCAGAATTTTCTTGAGACAATTTCTTTTTAGGTCCAAAAAATTCTCTTTCTTTCGAATCTTTCTGCATCTGTAAATCCTTTTAGTTCTAAGACTAACATTTATAAGGCTAAAAAATCATTCGAATCTCTTTTAAAATTTTTTGAAAATCCCTTATAATCCTTCGTTTTTGAATTGAGTTTCAAGAGTCAAGAGGGATGAATTGCGGTCCAAAAAGGGGGTCAGTCATGAGTAGAATTGATTAAAGTCTTATTGTAAATCAGAATGTGCAGATGTCGCAATGATAAACAATAAGTTTGTGTTTAAAAATGCATAAGGTGATATTCTCATCTCCAGAAGCAATCTTTTTATTTCTGTTATCATCTGTTGACAGAGCTTTCTCAACCTTTTTCTAATGTTGATGTTGCCGGCAATTCGCCATCTTTCGTAGTGCTGGTCACAACACCGGTGCTAATAGAGTCAAATTTTCGCTCCACATTGATTTGCACCAATGGGGCTTGGTACCGAACGACAGGTGAAGAATTACTGGGTACAGGTGCACCCTCGGTGAAATCGATACACAGAGTCATATGAGCTGGATTTGTGCATGATGCCGAGAAATAGTTGCGCACCGCAGTTTGCACCACGCGGTGTACCATCTGCAAAGATAAATATTTCTCAAAATTGTTTTGAATTTCTAAAAACAGAGAAAATTCCTGTTTTTTCATAGATAGTATTTTCTGAAAATTCAGAACGCAATGCTATTCCTGCTGAATAAAATCTTTGAAGATTTGCAAATTTTAAAGCCTTCTATTAGAATTATTAATATAATTAGTTAACTGACAACATGATCGGAACAGGCATATTCGGCATCAAATTCTGAAAGCACTGTACTACTTGTCGATCCACTGCTACGCATCGACCGTCTCCTAGATATACAACAACATCAAGTGACAACCATTCGGAGTTAAATAATTTTATGCTTCCAAAATATTCAAATTCCCAACTTTTCAAGTTCCTATGAAATATCGGATTTAATTTTAATTTGAGCAGAACAGCTGGCTCTTGAACTATGATTCCGCTGATATTGTGAAATTTTTAGTTAATCCGGAGAATTTCTACTTCCCAAAAAATTTAAATAGTTTGCGACGAAATTCAAATAGTTTCTAGAATTTTCAGAAAGGGATGAGTAGTTCCCATGCTTAATGCTTTCTTCCGATTTATGCTTAAGAAAGAGCTGAAATACAAAGTTTTTGTTTTATCGATTCTGATTTGATGAATGTATTTTCTCCGTAACAAAATCATAGCTATCAAGACATAAAGCAAAAATCCACCTTTCCAGAATTTTGACTGTTGCAAAGTCCTTGTTTCCAAGATTACACTTTCTATTCTTTTTGAAATCTTCAGAAAACTCAAAAAAACTCATTGTGCTTTCTCTATTCATTTCACCCCGGAAAATTATATTGCGTTTTTTTTATTTAACCAAATTATTTGAGGTGAAGCATTGAAAAACACAACATGAAAAATCCGAAATTTCTATTTAGATTTCAATTTAAATGGATTTTTTTCAATCGGAAGTAAACGATTCATACAATTAAAAAGTTGGTGCATGCCATAAATTAGTCCCATTGATGAAGAATTAGGAATAGATTAGATATTAATTTGCTTCCAAGATGTTTCAATTTACTTAAATCTTTCCTTCGATTACTTTCCAGTAAACAAAGCCAAATGAAAGCAAGGAGTTAAATATAAGTGTTAGTTTAAGGCACCATTATGCATGACCATTTTTCACTCTTTTTTGTTAGCATGAGATTCAGATAGCAAATGCTAAAAATTCACATAAATAAAGCTTCGATTTCAACCGAATTTAGCTAATTAATATGGAAAAATTTTTATATTCAAGAAAGTTTCAATAGTCATTCGAGTTTGAACACGAGGCTGAGATGAAGGACAAGTGCAAATCGCTGTCAACGACATTAAACTTGACGAGCAAATTTTCAAAAAATAAAAGGAGTATTGTTCTCTAATTAAAAAAATTATTCATTGATTTTTTTTACATTCAAATTTCAAAGTTTGTTTTATAAACTAGCAAATCATTCTGACAAGAAATAGGCTAGTACTACTTCCTATTCATTGTTCATATGTTCAAAATGAATTGTAAATGAATTGTCAAGAAATTAATTAGTTCATTTATTGGTACATTTTTTACTCTTTCGTGTTTTTTTCCTTTTTTTTTTTGAGAAAACTAGAAGATAAGTGATTTTAAATTTTGATATTTGCGTCAAAATTGATGACCAGATCACCCTCTCACCAACCATTATTCAATATTTATGATAAGTGATAATCTTGCTGTTGACATTCTAGTGTTCATTTCTTCTGAATTTTTTTCCCCCACATCCCTTTGTTATCATATCAAGTTTAGCAACCTGACAAAGCAGGATGGTGATCTGTATTTTAACTTAGCATTCTGATGGCACCTATGACTTGTTCTAGTTGGTTATATTTGTGTTTTTTGATATTTCAGAAAGTTCCGCGAAGTTCATCATTACAATTAATGCATCAACGACTTTGATCCTTTATTAATTTTAGTGAATTCGAACATATTTCTCGGAACCTATTCTCACAAAATTTTCCATCAAATTAAAGAAGGCTTTTGCTTTCCATCAACGATGTTTAGATGAAAAAAGAAAAAATAAAAGAGAGGAGAAGCAAGGATAGAGAAAAGACCTTTGAGAAGAGCAGTATATCGAAGAAGAAATGAAGAAATACCAGTTTTTCGCGATTTTGATTTTAATTTCAACTTTGATCGTATGTTCGCATGAATGCTGAATGAAATTCTGTTCCGGCGAATTTTGTCAATACAGAGATGACTTGATTAATTAGTTTATTACTCTTGAAAGCACATTAATAAAGTTTCGCAAATTTATTTCGTTCTCTTTCTTCACATGCAAACTTAAATTTGTTATGGAGTCAATCGACTCTCGGTTATGAAAGTTTCTGTGATCAATTTTGCATGCCCTCATGACTAATAAAATATGAATATGTATTATGTTTGACATACTGTAATCTTTCAATCTGAATCAATCCAAATTATTCGTGTGTATGCAAGATTCTCATGAAAATCAAGTATTGTTGTTCATATTATTCAGATTCAAAACTTACAACTATATGATCAGGCATGATATATATTTATTTTGCAGAGAATACAAATTTCAAGTCCAAAAACAACTGATCTTATCAGAAAATATCAGAAGTAACTTTTTGCGCCAGTGTGACCTCTCATGGAGGAAATACCAAGAAATTATTCTAGAAGTTTAACAAGAATGTTGGCTTTACTTCAACTTCAGCCATGTTTTATTTGATATGGAATAGTTTCAAGACAAGACGAAAAAAGTGAAAGATATAATATTAGGGTTGAAAATGTAACTTCGAAGATCTTTATCAATCAAACATCGTTTACGAAGATTTGACAATAGAACACTGAAGGTCAACAAACAGAAAGGACAAGGAAAATCAAAAGAGGACGGAAAGAAAAATTATCTATTTATTTGATTTCTCATTCGTTATTTATTTATATTGCTTACAAAATAAATAATTTATGAACGAAAAATCAAGCACGAGAAAAAAAATATAAATAAAATTCAAACATTTAGGGTTCATAGTAAAGGGTCAGCATTCATTCTCATCAAAATGAAAAATATTCTAAATTGCATTTTGCAATCATTTTTTGCGAAATGAATGCAATTTTTTATTTTCTGAACGTTTTGCTGATTATTTTTATTGTTACGGCGGAGGTTAGTAACCCCAAATAGAATTTAGAATTAAAATAGAATTTAAAATTAACAATTAAAAAAAAGCGCTCCTTTCATACTAAAGTTTCAAAAAAAAAAAAAAAAAAAAAAAAAAAAGAGAAAGTGATACAAAAAAAAAAAAAATATGATTATCATACTAATATTTACTGACTATTTTTTTCGTTAATTATTTATAGTCTAACTGTAGCATAAAGCCAAGTCCTTCAAAAATTCGAAAAGAGAAAACTATTGAAGATCTATGCATGTTTGATAAAACTCAAACTGCACTGTGGATGTACTGACAAATTATTTTGTGACTAGATTGAACACCAAAAAAAGATTTTCCTATCGATTTGTTATTGTTTTTTTTTTTTTTTTTTTTTTTTTTACATTGCAAATTCTTCTATTACCCATTATCTAAAACATGAATCTCAACCATGCGAATAGCAAGTATTTTTGAAACTCGGAATTTCAAATATTTTCATAAACACAATTTGAAAATGCTGAACTTGGAAGAATTCAAAACTACGTTTCATTTCAAAATTAGAAGCAAAGCAATGCAGTTAATAGGCTCTGATTAGCATTTAGAGATGATTTAATTTCAAAATGATCTAGTTCCTATCACTATTTTTTAATAGGGATCATAAAAAGAGAGATGGCTTTTAACTCAAAAGGTTAGATCCTATAGAAGTAGGGTAATTTTTCTCGAGAATACAAAGTAGTTCTTGAAAGTCATTATTTTGCAAATAGAGAATTTTTAAGGTAGTTTCAAGTCTTTAATTTTCACTCTCGTATGTGCATTATATTATGTACATATATTTATGCGCATATATATTTCTGCCATGTTCGAATCCGGTGTATCTTGTGCAAGATCAGGAAAACTGATCTGGACGATGCGCAACGGATGATCCCAAATATTTCCTTTTTTTCCGTCTCTTCTCTTTCACGAATTCGAAGTGCAAATTCACTTATAGCCAAAATTGGAAAAAAAAAAAAACATCTAAAAAATTGTTTCGACCAAACTCAGAAAATGTACTTCGCATCATTGAAATTTGCTTTCTTGTTTATTATAAAAAATGTCCCATTCATAACAATCGTTTATAATTCATTATAAACTACTTTTTCAAGAAATGACTTGCGGTTTTTGCTGTTATTTTTTGAAATCTCGTGAAGATTTTTAGAACTTTCTCCCGTCCACATAATACGATAATATCAGAAAAGATCTTCTCTATAACTTTTGATATTTTTTGTGCAACCATTCTAAACCGATATCAAGTATTCAATTACTTACATAATTGAACGTAGCAATTTATCAACTTCTAAGTTTGAAAACAAACAAATCAATAATATTGGAATCCTAAAAAAAGATACTACCCGGCATTTCAAGCTTAACTTTGAATTTTCTCTTCTGCTCAGGTGAAAAAGTTACAAAAATTAAAATTAGGCAGTTTTCTCAGCAATAACAAGCTCTTTTGTCATCAATTGTAAAAGAAATGTACCATTATTGTCTGTCAAAATCGATTAAAATCGCTAATTTTGGTTACGAATAGAGATAATGACAATTCATCTTGCGTTGCATAACTCTCTGTATTACTCATGGTGGTACACACAGTTTCAGCTCAATTAGCGCGCATTCCCGAACACATTCCTTTTCTCTGTTCATTCTGATGAACCTCGATCACTTCTCATATTGCCGTTCATTTAACAGACTTTTCCTTCAGATTTCTTAAATTAACTCTCATTTAAAGTCTAGCAAGAGTGATTAAGAAAACGATTTCACTTCCAGTCTCTTGAGTCTATTTCTCGAATAATAAATGCAGGAAGTTTACTGGCCATGTTGCTTAGGTTAATTCCTTATATTGATTGTTTGGTAATTTAATTTAGTTCTAATATTTAGATTTGATTCAGAATTATATTATGCAGAAATTACTCCACAACAAAATTTTTCTCCAAATTTCTTGATGATGACAAGTATCAGCTTCGCTCGAAAGCATTGATTGGTTTCTTCCTCATGAATTAGTCACAAATTAACTAACCAAATACTAAAGGTACGAGATTTAATGAATCTTTTACCAATTTCGTCCCGAAAACATAGTTTGCTGACAATTCCAGAACCAAAGTTCATCAGCTTCTAACTTTAGTACACGTCAACCAATAAAAAACTTTCTTCAAACAGGATTTGTCTTTGCCGCAATACATATAATTAAAAAATTTTCGAGATAAATCTGATGCCTAAGAAGAAGTCTGAATATCGTTCTTCGATCAGAATCAACATTTAGTGTAAAACAAACAATCAGATCGAACAGAACTCTCAAGAATTTCTTAAAGAAGATTCGAGAAGTAATCTTCGATCAAAACAAACATTCAATGTAAAATTATCTTCATTTTAAGACAGATTTTAAGAGAAATCAAAATATGTCGATTGAGTCAGGCTGAAATTTATCATGAGTTTCAAATTCCTAACGATTATTTGCTAATGGAAATCTTCTGATCGTTTAGTCACTGATTGAACCTTACCTAATTTCTTTTTTTTTTAATGAGTAAATGGACGCCCTTTGACTCATAAACCAGTAATCTAATCGTTTTTATAAACGATTTTTCTTCTATTATAGTATTATGATTTAAGGCAAATCAAAAGTCGAAATCTGAGAAATTTTCTTGAAAAAAAACTCAAAGAATTTTCAAAAATATTTACATGCTCTATTGTAAGAAAAATAAAGTAATATGAACTGCGTATATTTATCGCTCCGTCAATTTTCATCATTTTTTAAATCCAAATTCCATTTTAAAATTTTGGTAATCTTCTTGCCGCAGCAGTATCTGTTTGTCTTTACAAATCGTCTTCATGAGCATACCACGTTAATGAATTCATGCAAAGTTCAATAGGTCTAGCACATCCTCTTGTCACATTTATATCAATGATTATCGCTAATTTGAGTAATGAATGTGCAACAAGAAGACAAGAAGAGATAACAATTTTACAAAACTATCAGCCTAAGAACATGAAAAGCTTAAAATCCTGTTCTGATGAGATCTTTCCAGATGGCCAAGCGTGTAAAACTTTCATTTCACATCGATTGCCAACGATGAATTTTATGGGAATATTCAAATCGACTAAAGTGTTTTGATTACGAAAAGGAACAACACCTTATCCAAAGACTGCATAACATGGCATTGTATCGCATTCGCATATTTTTGGAAGACACGTTAGTTGATACGTGGATATCCTGAAGTAGGCGTGAACATCCTGTAATAGGCTGTAATCTTCACTTCGTCTCCCAAATTATTAAACTATTTCTTGCATGAAGGCAGTCCTCATTACGCAGTTCTTGCCTTCGGCAACTACCGATGAATATTTAAATTAAATTCCAGGAGAACATTCCCAATAAATCGACTAAAATTCCATCGGACTGGTTGGTTGTCATAGTAACACAGGGTTCCTACTGCTGTTGGAGCACGATGCTGGATTATGAAAGGAGCGAGAAGAAAATGACATCTTCTACTGCTTCGGTGAGTGAGCTTTGACTTTCGAAGTCATGGCTTTGAGATAAACATCAACGCTACTGTAAACATCTCCGAATACAGTCGAGAGTGAAACGGAAGGGAGGGGAGATGATTCACTTACCGGTTGTTCCGGAACTTCCCGTTGCCCGGAACTTGAAAATGCACTCTCCCCTGCAATGTGCACAAACAAACACCCACTCAAACACATTTCATGTTTCCATCGACAAGATGATTCAATATGTGGAAGAGGAGTAATTCCAAATGTATTGGCACGTTGCCAATTGATGTCTACTACGCCTCAATCCAATTTTTGATCCCTTACTATGGCAATCTCTTCTTCTCTCCCCATCCATCTCCCGCTCTGCCTGCTCACTCTCCCTATCTTTCACTGCATTCTCATCTTGGAGCACTATGCTCAAACACCCCTTCCTGAGCACAATGAGAACGAATTATTCTGCATATTTTTTGTGCACTCTGTGTGTATGTCACTTCCTTCTTCATTTCTTTTCACTCTTTTCCTACCACTTCCTGCATGCTTGTCTTCTTGTCTGCTCATTTGATTGTTTCATGAATTCATCTGGGCAAGCGTAGGTGGGTACGCTCGCTCATGTTATTGTCGGTCAGTTCTCTCCTCTGCCATTCAATTTTGTCGCATGACAACCAGGAAGAGAGAGAGAGGAAGAGTCAGACATGCAGGAGTCCATGTAGACATGAAGAGCATATGGTAGGATGTGGATGAGTGTGGTGGGTGATTTGGAGTGCTGTTGATGTGCTGCCATTTGTAATTTTTGCTTGCCTTATCAGCGTCGTTATTGATAGTGTGTTGTGTTGACCGAATAAGTGATGGCAAATGATGTCATTGCAGCGAGTTTGACATGCAGCAACCTTCGTGCATGCTGCATTCATTACGGCATGCATTAGGAGAGCTTTCGCACTTGTCACATAATACTTCCTCAAACATTCCCCGAGTAAGGAAGCGATGATGGATGCATCACGTTGTGACCCTAGATGCATCACGCTGTCACCCTAGATGATGCATCTCATTTTGACCCTAGATGCATAGTATGTTACGTGCTGAGGTCATCAGTTGTCAAGTTTATTATTTCATAATGATGTGAAAATTAGCCATCTATTCATTTTTTGGCGCTGTTTTATCATAATTTCAGTGCAGTTTCATGCATTCATGCGATGAAATCATTGCATGACAGAGCATGAAATTATTGCGCTTTATCAAATAGGCGGGAAGGACGAAAGATTCTAACGGGAGATTCTAACGTCAAATGGCTTCAAAACTTATTCAATCTCGGGAAATGACGATCCGGAAATCATAGAGGAACTGTTCCCCCTTTGAGTACTTATGGAAATTTCCCAAACAGACGTGTGGAAGTGATGCCTCCATTCCTCATCTCTCTATTATATATTTCGAGACAATTCTCTCGAAATGTTTGTAGTCTTGAAGTGGATAATTTCAGAAATAGAGTTGTGTGTTATTCACGCCTTATAAAAATTTTGGACGCTTTCTCAAATATTATTTCACTGCTTTACAATGAACATCACAAAATTTAGTCTTAACATTACAAAATCAAAATATAGTAATCTCGTCTTAGACTATTTAAAGGAGTATAAAATCAAAGTAATGCTGGCATAAGTTAGCTTACAATAGTCCTTAAGCTGCTTGTTTGCTTGTAAACCTGAAAATCACATAGGAACGAACTATGAATGTTACAGGTTACATCGAACATGAAGTTTTGCAGCATGTAGCTCAAGGCTTGCAATTAATGAGACTTTGTTTTCTCCTCTCTTTGCATTTATATTTATCTATTGAATTCATCCATGTGATGTTCATCGAGCTTCATCCTATCATATCTTTTTTGTTAATGTGCACTTGCGAGTAATTTGATTATTTCGAGGTTTTAATCAATTCAAGACTTCAATTTTGGAATGTTGCAGAGATGTCTCCAGTTGGTGATGTTGATGAAATTATTGAAACTGAAGTGTGTAATCGTTTAATTCGTCTTTCATGCGCTAAAATGGTTAATTCAAAAAGTGAACGGGGTGGTGCAAAGCTGCATCGAAATTTATTAATTTTACATTTATTAAGGAGAGCTCGTGATGAACAGAAAAGGTTAACCGATATTACTCTTTTTTTTTTTTTTTTTTTTAACTGATCAATTTCAAAGCGGATTTTTTTCTGTGGAAGAAATCTTTAATTATTTTCTCAAATTCCATACAAGAAGATTTTAGGTTTCCAATGCTCGCAAATGATTCCGAATGCATAGACAGGCCGCAATTAGCAGAGAACTCTATGATGATGCTACATACAAATCCTATGCCAGCTTTGAATACGTTTTCTCCGTCTCATTATGTTGATGGGGATGACGAAGAGGATGAAATTGATAATATCGAATATGAGAATGCGGATGAAGATGCAACTCACCTTTTGGATTTGTCGAAAAAGTAGGAATTTTGTCCCTTATTAGAAACAAAAAGTAAAAATTGGAAATATATGTTGTTACAAAAGAACTAAAATAAACTCGGCAGGAGCAACAAAAATTTCATTTTGCAAGATTTTCGTAGTTCAAAGTATAGTGGTACATAGCATAGTTTAAGACAATGCTAAATCGCAGTTGTGCAGTTTTTTGATTGGGTAGATCTCTATTCGTCATCACATTGAGGTAAAATTTTCTAATTATGCTTAATGTCGTAAATTCGGAATATCATAGAAAATAAGTTGGACATTTAGGAAGATAATTAAGGGATAAGTATTACAAACATTTTGGGACTGTCTGATAAAAAGGTTCTCGAAGACTTTTCGAATTAATTGGTGAGATGGGTTTGAGATGTAAAGGCGAAGATGTTCACGCATACCTTGTAAAATAATTTATAAAATTCTGATGTCATCTTAGAAGCCTTCTTGTTTTTAAAAATCCATTTCTTGCTCGAAAAAAAAAAAAGGAAATATAAATTTTAAACGATAGTAAAATTGAATGAAGAAAAAATTGGGAAGTTTTTTTAGATTATAATATATATTACATTTTTTTGAGGTTAATGAACTGAGCGGTTTTTGCGACAGGGATGCTAATTTTTCTTGCGATGCTTATGGTTGAATTTGCCATTTACTTATTTCCTTTACTGAAAAAAGTGAACCACTGAGATCAAATAACTTTTCGTAATTTGATTTTTATTTTTTAAAGAAGTTCTCTAAAGTACTAGAAATATCGTTTCAGTCATGAATCAGTGCCTTTGGATAGCAGCTGTGGTAACTTGGTAAAGCAGGAACAAGTCGAATTTGGCTATTCGGCACTTCGTCTTGCACCATTCCAGTATACATTTACTGGACCGGAAATATACGGTATGGATGAAACAACAAACCAACAACACATGTATAACGATTCTGCATCCCTTCCTGATGTATATTTCTCAGAAGACATGATTTCATCACAGTTAGTTAGCCAGCTGGCAAGAGAAAAAAAAGGAGTGGAAGAATTTGCAACACGTAAGCCCAAAAGAGATTCTGACTTCGATTGTTTAGCGATTTCTGCTGACACAGTTGTTGCCCCGGTTTCAGAATCTGTTTCAAATGACGAAGAAGTTTATTCATATACTGAAACTGAGGAAGACGGCGAGATAGAAGAAGATAGAGATTGTGAAAATGGCTCACTGTCTTCTACTACTTTTTTGCATCATCGAAAACGCAAAACATCTGCACTTCGTTTACCATCTTCATGCAGTATTAAGAAATGCTGCGTTGAAGAACGTCAGTTGACAGGCTTAATTTCAGTGTTCAACTCAGGTCTTAGTGTTGTTGCTGATCAGTTTCTCACTCGACCGGCTGTTTCCAGCGTTTCTTCACTTCAACAAACTCCGAAGCAGATTAATTCATTTATACATATTGCTTGTAATCCATTGATCTGTTAGTTGCATTTTGATTTCATTAGTTGATTTTTTCTATTTGGATTTTCAAATTGTTATCTATTTAAGCCATGATTTATTTAATTTTTTTGCATACTTTCAAATCCATATTTAAATTGGATTTACTAAAAATAATAAAAACAAAAATCCTTACTTTTTTAAGAATATTCCACCGACATTCTCAAGACTGATTCTCAAAAAATGATTTTTCGTTCAAGATATATGCTATTAACTAACAAATTTATTTGTCTAGAAATTATGAAGTCAGTTATAGGAAATTTTTAGGAAATATCCTTACACAGTAGTCATTTTTTATTAGAATGATCTAGTGTAGATAATAATTTCACTGCTTAATATACCCATTCTTTCCACATCAGATATAATTTATTTGCTAAGTAAATAAATGCTGAGGTTGAAGTTATGGCTTTTATATCCAAAAAATTGAACCCTAAACTGTTAATATCTTATTGAGCAAACTGCCACATTGAGTAGTTTTTTATATGCTTGATTATACTGCTTTTATGATTGGAAAAATATTGCCTTACTGTCGGTAGGAAAGTGAATTTCATCGGATTATAAACGGTAGTGCTTTACTGTTTACTAGTCCATTGAAACTAACTTTCTTAGTTGAATCAAATTACTTAAGCAGGAGTTTTTAAATGAAATGTACACATAGCAATATAATATATAATGCTGATTACTTCAGGATTTTTACAAAATACTTCTGACAATAAAACAAGTTCATCTAAAAATGATTTTTGTGAAATCCTTATTAATAACAGTATCATTTGCAAATCTTGATGAAATCCACTTTCTTAATTGAATCAAATAAGTTTTTGAATGAAGAAAAAAAAATTATATTATATTATGTTAGTCTATTTGGAGATTTGTAAGACTTTTTTTGAATTTTTCTGCTGTGTCTCCTGGTATAGGATTCATAAAACGGCAATAATTCGTAAGACCTCGTGTTGTCGGCTTTTTTACTACCTGCATGATTGTGTGGAATTGTGTGAAAGATGTTCATTTAGCTAAACACTTTAAATTTAAATGATGATGTGGAGCGGTTTTATAATTCGTCACATCTTTGGCTTATGAATTTCGGTTTTTTTTTTTCTTTTCTTTTTTTTTTCTTGCCAGTGTGCTTCGTTTCTCAAAAACAAAAACGTTTCTCAAAAACCATTGTGTTCTACCTAATTTTAACTACTTATTGAAACAAAACTGGATTCTCAATTTCGATTTGGATTAAACACGACTCACCGATGATGCGTCTTATTTTTTGGATATGTCTTTGGTGCTTCAAGATGTCTTTTTAGTCTTGTTTCTTTTCTCCTTGATATCATAATTTGTTTAATGAAATTGTAGCTAATCATATATAATTTTTTTATTCATTTTTATTTCTAAGATTGTTGTTTGTGCTTTCAGTTTAATGAAATGAGATTTGTCCGGCATTGTATTTACGTGAATATTTCATTTAAGAAATAAGGATCCAGAGAGCTAGAGAGTTTCGTTCTTTCCTTGTATCTTTTTTTGGAGAGTTCATTATTTTGTGTTTTAAAAATTGTGAGTTGTTTTCAAGGGCGATATTTATATATTTCCTCTCATTCTCATTTTTTATAGAATATGAAGAAGGAAGGTATCGAAATGAGTGCTCTAGGGATTTCTATTAGAATTAATATTCAAATGTTCAGTTGCATTAATGTGATGTAATCTACCTTTGTCATTTCATTTTGGATTGTTTTACAGTTGTGGAGACGTTATATATATCGTAAATAAGCTTATATGGAAATGTTATACATAGCTAAAGTAAGCTTATACATTCTATGCTTTAGGTGTATCAGGTTTATCAATAACTGTGACAGCTTAATTATTCTTTTCCTTTGATTCTATGGTTAAATCTATTCGTTTCAGACTATTTTTTCCTCACTTCAGTCGTGTGGGTGTTTCTGCAAAATTCACTTCAGGGTTTTTCTTTTTGATAGTGATTAGACCCTAATATCTTTCCCTTTTCTTTTACTAGTCCATAAAACCGTTTCCGCAGTAACATATGTTTTACTGATTTGTTTTAATACGTTCTCTTTTTGTGGATTTTTCGGTCATAAAATATCAATAATAATACTTTGTCATCATCGCATTCCGATATCGGTAATGCTATTGCTTCCCAGCTCTGTAGTATTACTTTTTGAGGCATTCCATGTTCTTTTTTTTTAATTTTATGCCATAATGGAAGCTATGATATGATAGAAGAAATTTTATACTTACATTAAACAATATATGTTCTCATTTATATCCGTTTATTTGAAGATAAACTTATGTTAATGATTCTTAACACTATGTTTATTTGCCCATTATTTTTCATTTTTAGATGATGAGATTGTATTTAAAAAGAAAGCCTAAATTCTCTTTTTCTTGCATTGGATAGATCCAGAAGGTAAGAGGAATTTAATCGGTATTAGTTCGGGTCAAATTTTTTTGCTAGACTTCGGTCTAGATTAAACTGATAATCCGTATTTTGGTAAATAGAGTTCACTTTAGTAAGATATTTATAAAAATGTAGATATCGAAACTTATAGTGTAATTGTTTTGCAAGTGACAGCTGCACGAATTTATTTTTATCCAGCAGTGGGAAATACTGGCAAAGGATGAAAAAGAAAATACACATCGTAAAGTTTTGAACAATTTTTTCATGTACAGTATAATAATTGAGAACACTCCATTCAATAGATTACAAGCTGCTCACAGTTCCCAGTAATTCTGAAGGGATACGTACTAAAGAAGACGATTCGAAAAGAAAATATATTTTACAAAAATTCGGAAAAAAATGTAATTTTATTTTACAAAAAATTCGTATACTTCGTATGAATCACGTAAGCCGTTATGGGACTGCAGATTTATGGGAAAAAGGAGAAGCGTGTCCTCAAAAATGCAAAATTGAAAAGAAACAGCGGCAATGATGGCAAAGGATATATATGCATAGCGATAAGAATCTGAAGAAAACGAAAGAATAAAGACACGGGAAACTTTATATTTAAATAAGGTTTTCAATTTGAAAAAAAAAAGAAAAAATGGCTTTCCTAAGACTCATACTGAACTGCTTAAAAAGAATCACCTCAATATTTCTTAATTTGAAATTTGAGTAGTGAAGTTTGAAATCGCAAATGAAATATCTAATCGATTTTCAGTCGGAAATTATTCAGCTTATTTAGATGGAAAATATATTCTCACTTTTGTGATACAAATAAGTGAGAGAGCTTGGCCCGAAATATTTAATAAAAGTAATAAATGAAAGATAACAGAAATCAAATAATCATGATAACACGAAATAAATGACTGTATTATTAATACGTAGAATGGAAGCCAAAAATAATAATTTTTATATACAATGTGAACTGATTCAAAGTAAGACATATTTTTATTATTTAAGATTTAACATCAAATACTTCAGTATCATTGCTTAGGATAAGATCGGAAGCGTTCTTTTTTCATATAAGAATTGGAAGGATCAGAATTTTAAAAAATTTGTTCCTTTATTTTCTCAAACAATGGAATTTCTGTTCGAGAATCAATAAATTAAAGTTTCAAATCCAAAAAAAACTTTTTTGAAAATTAGAGGAAACGAAAGGGATAAAAAATAAATGCGAAAACATTTAAACTATAAGACTACGGAAATACAAAAAAGTTCTAATTTCTTTCACTAAATTTTCATCGTTAGAATGCAACTTCTAATTTGTTTTCTTTGTCATTTAGCTTAAACACTAAAAGAAATAATTATGATAGTTTTACTTTTTTTTTCTTCTTTTTTTTTTTTTAAATTAGTGCCTAATGTAGAAGGATTAACACTTGATATTGAAAAATCAACTTGTTTTATACTACGTTTTACTCAGAAATTCAACAGATTTTCTCAAATAATAAGCGCCAAGGCAAACCGCTAATAGTACATGTCGGGAAATTACAAATTCCAGCACATTTCTGTATTCTAGCAAATTAAAGAATGCACTGTAATTTATGAATGAAATGATGATTTCACTTGGTGAAATATTAGATAATGACAAGGACAATGACCCGTTTCATCGAATCAATTACTAAAAGATTTTAACAAACGAAAACAAAATCCGAGCACCAAGTAAGTTTATAAGTTCCACAATACTTTTTTTTTTCTATATTTTCTTATTTTGACATAATTTAATTAGGGAATTTATCAATAGAAATATAAAACCTGCTCATTTTACAAATAAATCAATGCTATGAAATTTTTTAAAGTTGACTGAAACAAAAAAAAAAAAAAAAAAAAGGAAGCTATTTGCTGATAATTTTCATTCAAATGAAATGAAATATTTTTCTTTGTTATTTTCCTCAATTAAAAATGATTATATCTTTTGAAAAGAACTGAAATATTTTATGGATGATGTGAATCACAAAGTATCAAACATAGGTAACGAAGAAATGTTACACATTATTATTACAGAGGTCAATTGATGAAAAGAAACGCCAAACTGTTTGGCATTCAAACAGCAGAAGTTGTTGCAGTCGAGTTTGTCGGTGTCGTTTGCAAACTTAATTTATTCAAGATTTCCACCGGTACATGTTCACGAAGGATTGCATTTTCAGCTTCCAATTGTAAAATCTAAAATTCACATATTGTATTTTGCTAATTTGCAATCTTGAATCAAAAGATTGTACACAAAAGAAAAGTCTAAATTAACAACCTAGAAGAACAATATAATTTAAATTGCTATTTCAGATTAATTTCATTTCCTTACAATTTTTAATCATATCTAATTAATTCCAGAATATCGTTCAAGCCTTCTACACTGTCACTTCTATGAATCTTTCTCAGTTATCTAAATTTTTCAAAGGTAATAAAAAAATGAATACACTTACGGTAGCTTCCAATTCCATGATTTTTGCTCTCAAAACATCAACTTCTTCACGCACAGCAAACATTAAGTGAGTTTTTACCAAGTCCTAAAATAGTAACTCAAAATTCTCATAAAATTTCATGAATTTAGTAGTTCCTGGAATCTTTAGAAGCAAAATATTAAAATCATCAACTTAGATATTTTTTTAGGTTAACGCAGTAGACAATAGTTTGTTCACTTTTTTTTTTTTTTTTATGGAAATTAATTTCAAAGTTTTGAGGGAGAATCAAATTCGAATTAGAGTTTTTTCAAATTTAAATTAAAGTTCAATTAAAGTTAAAAAAAAATTTGTATTTTGACAACAAGAATACAATCACAAAATCGTAATCGTAATCCATGGCCATTTTATTTCCAGATTGAGATTATGTCGCAAACTGACATAATTAAATATCCGAAATAAGTAAATGTTTCATTCTTATAATTATTGTATTAATTGTCTTTGACGGTCTTTCATTTTTTAATTAATTGTCTTTGACGGAAAAAATGAGGACTGAATGGATGTAAAGTATATTTAAGAAGAAATTTCTGCGATTTTAGTGACAATTAATGCATTCTGAGTAAAAATTTATACATTTGAAAGAGTTACGATGTGTTGGAGAGAATACACGTATCTGTCGGATAATCACGTATCTGGCGTATCTATCTTTCAAACCAAGGGGAATCATACTTTTTTAAACTTAGCCTGGCCGTATGTTCGTTTTCGTCTGAAAGCAGCCCGTCTGTTAGCAGCAGCGATATGGGAGTAGACCGGTTTAATTCTTCTAAAAGTTAACTTTTTTTGTGGTTGAAAACGGAATAATGAAATAAATTACATAAAACCGGACATACCATTGCCTGTTCAATTTTACCGTCAATAGCAATAACTGGCGTATTAGCGCCGGTTCCACTCGCGGTAACAACGGTTCCACCGGCTGGCGAACTAAAATGAAAACACTATCGGTTGACAATAATCAATCCATAACTTTTTATGCATTTATCAAAAATTTGCATAATTTTTGGTATTGTTTTGATGTTTATTAAAAAATGCATATTTTGCATAGAAATGGACGTGTTCCAATCAAAAATTTTTATACTTTGAGATGAAATTTATATATTTCTAAACAGTTACATAATTTCGAGGAAAAGCTTCGTGTTTTAGATTAAAATTGGAATACTGGGAACAAAAATTCGCAAATGCTGCAGATTTTCTTGGAAAGATATAAATTATAAATAAGCATTTGGATAGTTATATTCATATCAAAGGCAATCGTTTTTAGCAAATTTAATCAACAATTTCTTTGCTTCTTATTTTCTCTTCTTGCTCTTTTTTTTTTTTCAGAAACTTATCAGTGCTAACTTATCAATGGAACTTGTAATATATATCGTAATATCGGAGTAAGGATTTCTAATGTGCTTGGTCATGGAGGAAAGGTAAATATAAATCTCTTATTCATATTAATTATCAATATCAGTTTTATCACTTCATACTTGACTTTAATCGCCTGACCACGTAATTGTCCTTAGCTTACGAATCATTAGCTCGGTAATTAATTGAAAAAGTTTTCAATTGAAAAAAATTCAGTTCAACTGCAAATTAATTTACCTGCAAATTGTTTCATAAAGAACCAATATCTCTCGTTCCAGAATGCTTTACTAGTGAAGTTTCGATAAAACATTCTGTTCTTCTAACCCATACGATTCTAGGAGAGTAGGCATCTTATCTTTTCAAACTTAGCATTGAAAACGAAGAAAGAATGAGAATTTTGAATTAAAGAAGAAAAGGAGCAAAATTAGAATAGAGTTAATAAAAAAAAATAATTGAAAGAGAAGAAGTAAGAAAGAAACAAAGTTTTGAAGAGTTTATTAAAGAATGCTGCAGGTACAATCTATCAGATATTTCGAGCTAAAGTTTTGAATTTCCAAAATTCGAACTGAATTAGAACAAGACGAAATATTTTATTCATTTTTCTTATTGGGTTACATCTACAATATTACATGCAAACAATCCTTTTTTTTTGCAAATATTTTTTCATTGTTGGCATGCCAATATATCTATCACTTCAGGTAAATGACATCTCAAAGAAATTGGTTGAAGTTTTGTAAATTTCATTTCACTTATTTACACGAAATGAAGTCAGCAGTGCTGAATATGACGAAAATGCTGAACTGGTTTCTGAGACACGTAGATAGAAGTGCAGAATTTGATGAAAATTGTGAGATAATAAAATGAGAGAATGAAAAATGAGGAAATAAAGAAGAATGAAGTGAAATGAGTGTGAGATAAACCTGTTTCTGCGTTTAGCTTGAATCGATTCTAGATGATGGTAATCAGAAGAAGTCTTCACCGCTTGATAAGTACGTCCATCTGGTAGCAACGAAGAACGCCGAACAACTCCAACCATCATGCATTACAAAAATTCACAAGACAATCGAAAAAAAATTTTTCATTTTTTTTTTTTGAAATTTCATACGGAAGCATCTCGATAACATTCATCGTTGGCAATATTTTGATGCTGTGTTGACAATCACAGATGAAAAATTCATTTGATTGAAAAAGAATTTACTGTTATATATTTTAGAAGAATACATTTCTATATCAAAACTGTCTCTATTCAACATTTATTTCAAATTTGAAATCATACTCATTTTAAAAATTTAAATTTTAGACAATGTTTTTCCTCAATCTCGAAAAAGTAAGTGTATTTATTTCCACATTTCAAAAAGCAGATCAAACTGATTGCAAGGAAATGTTAAGAATTTCAAAGCTATGAGCATAAAAACGTAAGCAATTAACAGAAACGTTGATGAACGGAAAAATCTATTGAAGAAGTAGCACGGAAGGAAAAAAATAAATGAAATAAATGAAATAAATGCCAATTCGATCCCTTCTGCTAGATTTTAAAAAGGTTCCAATTACTTAGAATGAATTTCTTCCTCATATCTCTTCAAATAAACGGTCAGTCGTTAAGAGACGAACATTCAAGAAAGAAATTCTGAATCATTAACTATTCAAAAAAATTAACATGATGATAATAACAATCAATCCCTTCTATTCCATCTTATGTATTAAAAAGAGAAATACCACTAGCAGTGAGTTCAAAATAATTTTACAAAAAATTTACTAAAAAGGGAGGGAACAAATAAATGTGGATTATGGTATGGAAACAGTAAACATAGTAAACTACGAATGTTTCAGTTTGATGTCCGTTTTTTTCTTTATTGTCTTTTTGTGTGACTTGAAAATAAATTTCGATTGCGTATTTAATCCAAATTCAAAACAGGTCATGCATTATTTGAAAGTTGCTTATAAGATTCAACATCAAGAGGACAAATAGTTGCAGGACAAAAAATTCATCGCTCAATTCAACTTTACTTTAACCGAAACAAAAATAGCTCACGAAGACTAGTAAGTCGGTCGATAAAACTAGGTTCAAAATTTTTGAAAAGAAAACTGAAGTAAGTTGCATTTCAGAGAATGCTATCGCCTTTATAATTAAGAGGAAAAGTGTTGCAATAAAGTGCATTAAATGCTTTTTATTCAAATCGTTTTCGAATCAAATAGCTTTGAGTCAGCACTTTTTGCTTGAAACAAAAACGGCAATAAATTTTTGGTGAATCAGACTGATGTCAAATTATTAGTTATCCAGCTATTATCTTAATTTAAATTAAAAAAAAAAAAAAAAGTAAACAGTTATGATAAAATATCACCAGCATGCGCATCCATGCAAATGAATATAATGAGAAAGAGAAAGGGAAGGAAGAAATCTTTTCCAATCAAAAAAAAAATAGTTCAATTATAATCATTGAATTGTAAAATTAAAACAAAAAACAGAGCCTGTTTAACAGACAGTTGCAGCAGAAGCAACAGCAATAACAGCAATTCAACAAATCATGATCATTGATCACTGATCAACAATGTGATCTGATGTAAGTAATATTTTCTTTATTGTACAAACAAATGTAACACAATTTTCTATATTTATTTTTTTTTTTTCTTTCCGGCCGTTTACGATTCGACAAAAAATTTTATTGCTATTGCTGTTGAAATATTATAATCGATACGATAAAAAACGTGCAAATTTTAATTTTCATATTTTTTCAGTCGAAATTTGCAACAAATATGTGCTAATGAGAGTGTGACATCGATTTTTTTTATGAGAAATGAAAATGTCAATAAGGGAGATTGGCAAAGACAATTGCCATTTTTGCATTGTTAAACTTGACTCTTTGACATTGGAACAGAATTTTCATTGTACAACCAATTGTAACACAATTTTCTACATTTGCGATTATTCTTTTAAGTACGACTCATTTCTTTGCATTATGTTTCTCTTACTAATAACTTACTTCTTCATCGTTGGACTAGTTTTGGAATTGTTATTAGACAAAAAGCGAATTAGAGTGGATTTTTATGAATTTAAAATAGATCGTAAGCTGAGATAACTCATAATATCTAGTGTCTTTGGCCTAAGAAGTTCTGCGAAGGTAACGAGAAGTTTGAAGAACAAGAGTGTGGTGACTGGTCATCAAGAGTTGTCAATGACCAATTAAGAATAATTACCAAGTTGATCTTCTTATAAATACACAAGATTAGTGAAGAATGCAATGTCAGCCACTTAGATCCATTCTTTGGCGTCTCAATGAAAAAGCTGAATAAATGAGTTGCCTGATGAACTTGACCAATAATCAAAAAACCTTCGTTTTGAAATGTTTCTTTTATTTTACACAACCACAATCTCGATTCGATTGTAATGTAGAACGAAAAAGGAAAAAACATCAAAGCACTTATCAGACAGAATTTGGACCCAAAAATAAATATAACCATTGTTTTGTGGCCAATTGTCACTATGACCTCCTGGATCTACTATAATTAACAAAGACATATTCAAGCCTAGCTACAATGAGAAAAATTTTATTGAAAAGGGATTTTATAGAAAAAAATTTTCTGAATAAAAGAATAATTTTGACAACTTTTACCGCCTTCTTACGATATATCTATTCACTAGGTCAGAAAAGAACTATTTTTCCTGCTAAATAAAAAATCAATCTGGAATAAATGATATCCGTTGGGAAATAGGAAAGGAAGAGGCATCAAATTTTGTTTGGTTATTAATAAATTAATCAATTGCTTCATTTTCCTTGAAAAAAAGTATTAACTTAAAATATACGCCTGTCATAAATATATTAAGTGCATTGTTGAGAATGAAGAATGAACTTAAATTTTTGAGCATAATAAATTTGTTTATTTCAAAAAGATGTAGATGTAGATGACAATCTAAGCTTGAGAAAGGAGCAGCAAAGAGCTACTGGCTAATGACTATTTTGAAAAATGAAGTACAATTTAATGATGTGATCAAGACGGCATTATAGTTCATTATTGGAAAATACTTAAAAATGATACAACACATTAATTCATTACTTGAACTCCCAGACATAATTTATTATCAGCCGCTTTGTGCAGCTGTGTTGAGTAGAACTTAAACTTCGATATTATAAATGAAATATGTCTAAGAATTTGATTATTTGGAATCTGAAAGCAATATTATACTTGGATAAACTTACCCAAAGGAAAGTGCTTCTTTACTGAGCCAAATATAATCACCCAATGACATTTAGACAAGTTTTGGCTGCAAAAAAAAGGTGAAAAATAAATGGAAAATTGATATTTCACGATTACGCTACGCCTTTTATCAAAGTGTATTGTGGCATTAATAACAGTGAATTTGAAGAAAAGAGAAATATGAAAAAACAAAAATGTACAGAAAGCAAAACAATCCAAATTCCACAGGAATTGAGAAGCATATTTAAACGAAAGAATATATGAATCGAAAGAGAGAAAACAAAATTTTTGATTTCTTATCTTCCTTAGTCTATCTATTCCACGCTCTTTCCTCCAGTCAGGTTAAAAAAAAGAAATGTGGGATGAAAAAAAGAGTGAAATAAAATTTGAAATGAACTTAGCAGCTTAATCTATCATTCTTTATCAAATGGTGGGAAATGGTGCTAAGAATAATCTTTATTTATAATTAAAAGAAACAATTTAACTTTGGGTAAAAGTACATTAATAAGTGATGAAACTTAACGATTTCACATTATTGAAATATAGAAAATAATGAATGGATGAGACGCTGGTAATTAACGACGATAATGAGAAATGTTCTTTTCATTCATTGGATAATGTGAAATTCTAGAAGGCATTGTGCTTAGTAGAAAAGTAATCTTATAAATATCAATTCTTTTTATTTATTCCCAGACAAATTGGATCTGATGAATTGCTTCAAAGCAATATAAGAGGAAAGTCGGAAGATTTGAAAAGACTAATGTTTTATCAAATATAACAAAGTTAATTTATATATCTAAGATGGAATTATGAAGAGATGAGATCAGATTTTGAACTAATAGTCATCAATTTCATTTAAACAATAATTTTGATTGCCTGATAACTTGGAGGATGCAAAAATATTGAACAATAGTAAATAATAAAAAGAACTGAAAGCCATTAGTGGTATCAGTTCTTAGATTACACCTGGCTGCATGCTGGGTCTTGCTGATGTGTGTTGATCCAACCTAATTTCCTACACTTTTTTTTTCGGTGCGAAGATACAGTATTTCTTACAGGAAACATATCACTTCGTTTCATAACCATTATCAACAATCGTTTGAAGCTTGATATAAAAAATATTGTAAAGACTGGTCTGAATCAAATCGGATATATGGAATAATTTGAATCAAAAAGCAGTATATATTAGACGAAACAAGTTTGAAAAAAAAAAAAGATTTGGAGAAAATCGAATAAAGTAGGACTTTAAATTGAAGACAAATTGAGGATTAGGGAAACAAGAATCTAAAGTTTCAGTCCAAATATGCTCAGATAAAAATACTTAATGCCAAGAATCTAAATAAGATTCCTTGAAATAATAGTATCAGCAAAAATAATGATAAAAATGGCAGTTATCATTGGTGAAAGATAAACTTTTATATAGCACTCATATTAATTTGGAATTTATTGTAGACAATTAAAGCTTGCAATTTTGTAATTTTCTTTTTCCAAATTTTCATTATTGGAAGAAATAAATGAAAGAAAAAAAGCTTAACTTAAACACGGAAATTTCAATCGTAACTTCGAAAATAAAAAAGTGGTGAAAATTAAAGAATGTGATAAGGAAACAATTAATTTTGCTACTTTATTCGATAAGATGTATTTCTAAATTTATTTAGTTAATATAAATCAAACAGTTGGTGCAAGATTGAATAAAACATAGCAGAATTTCAGTTTACTCCAATTTTAATTGGAATAAACAAATAAATGAAGAAATTTAGTTACAATCATTTTTAATGCTATTTCTGAGAATGAAAGCGCGAAATTTTGCAAGTTGGAGACATTATTCTTAGAGATCAAATCGTCTTGGCTACGGTTGATGGAATGAGCATTTCTTCCTTGGCTTCCTTGGCTGGCAACTTCTCTTCCACGCAATCAGTAAATTAATAGAAGCTACGTCTCTTGCTTCCTTTGCATAAATGATGAAAGATCACATCAAATGAAAACATTTATTCAAAAGAAAAACAGATGAGAAAAAAGAATTTTATCTGGGATGAGAGGTTTCTGAAAGGATTGAAAGTGTCGAATTATCGGTGATTTGTAAGCAGCTGATGCCACTCGTGGTATTCTTGATGGATTCACACTTCTCTGCTTCTTCTCATTGCTAATGTTATCGTTTCAAGGCTTTCAAAAAGTGCCAAAGTATTGCCAACACACATTTGCTTGCATGCTTGCATGTGTTGGCTTTGCGTTCATCCTTGTCCCTTCCATCATTTTTCTACTACTTTTACAACAACAAAACATTTCGTTTGAACTTTGCAATAAAAAGTGAGCATGATCTATGATCAACATATCGAGGTATCAGATAATGATAATCTACGCAGTCTTTATCACTCTATTACTTCACTCATCAATCTTCATTGCATTATAAAAAGAATATCTAAGAATAAAAAATTTGCGAAAGAGAAAATAGACAGAGCCATTAGAAATGAGCTGAAAGAAATTGAATCTGAAGATGAAAATTCTTCTAAAAATATTCTAAAGTTAATTCAACTATAATTTACAAAACTTTGAAATTGTTGTATTTAATTTTTTCTAAAATTTTGAAATGAACATTTTCTTCTGAATCATCACAAAACAAATAACAATTTTGATGAAAGAAAATGACAGAATTGATGATTGTAATTGTTTCAATAAAAGTAGTAAAATTCTTAAAAAATGAAATAATAGACGAGAAATATATATATA